>JAMPIV010015554.1:0-255000 GCA_024509875.1 Oreohelix idahoensis
ACGGGTGGGGTGTTGGGGAGAGGGGCGGCCAAGGGCCGGGGGATTGAAATGGGAGGTAATATTACCATGGGACGTCCCTCGCGGATAGTTTTATGTACAAAGGTTATGTTTTTTTTAAGATGGGGGGGGGTGGTACATAATGGGTTGAGCTCAGCTGGCCCACATCAGCTTATCTTGCGTGTGGGGTGGAGTCGTGGGATTGGCGGGCCAGGAGACAGGACAGGGACAGGGAAAGGCAGGGGGAGGAAGGGCTAGGGAAAAGGAGGGAGGATAGGGGCAAGGAGGGAAAAGGGAAGGAGGGAGGAAGGCAGGAAAGGATAGGGGACAGGAGAGGGGACCCCCCCCCCCCCGACTCGAAAGGGGACTCCCAGGAAAGGGACACCCCGGGAATCGGACCTCCTCTTCTGACTCCGGTTAAGGTTAAGGGGTAAGGGGATCAAACTGCCCTTTGTCTGTGCTAAGACATAAGGCATAGGGAAGGGACAAACGGCCATACAGACGTCGTGGTTGGCGGGCATCAGGGAAAGGAGGGAAATGAGGGGAGGAAGGTGGAAGGAAGGAAGGGGGTAGGAACATACTCCTCTGCTCTATTGAACCCCCAAACCTCTCCACGAAGGGAACCAACGGGCAGGAAAGGGACAAGGTGACTACCCCCAGCGGGGCTCAGGAAGGGAGACAGGAAGGAAGGAAGGGGGAGGATTGGCTAGGGCGGCAGGGAAGGGGACAGGGACCCCCGACAGAGCCGGTCACGTCCACTCAGGAAGGGAAGGAAGGGTACCTACAGAACGACAGGGGAAAGGGGACGGAAGAGGAAGGCGGATTCGACTCCCTCCCGCCTCCTCGCGAGGACCCTCTCAAACCCCTTCTCCCGCTCCTCTGGACCGACAGAAGGGTAAGGAAGGAAGGGACTTTAGGAAGGGGAACTCCTCCAGGGGGACCGGAAGGGAAAACCATGGAGACAAGGAAGGGACCACGGGCCGGCAGGAAACCGGCAGGAAGGGGAGATGTGGATAAAGAGCCTCTCCGTCCTGAACAGGAAAAAAGAAGGAAGAAGGGACAAACAGGAAGGAGGGAACTCGACCGATAAACACCCCCCGCCTGCTGCTTCGATTTCTCCCTCCTCTTTTCCCCTGTGTCTCTGGGGAGACCACCTACTGATTAGTAGTAGCTAAATGGAAAAGAACCAAGGAGTATTATGCTGTCCGGACTCTCTGGAACTAAACTCTGGATTCAGCCAAAGCTGCTCTGACCAGGGGTGCTGCTGCTGCTCCCTGCTGTGCTCATACGTCAAGACCACGGTCCCCCTGAAAACAAGAAGGATGTACCTTCTACCTCATAACTAATTTATACTCTCTTCCTACACTGAGCACAATACATCACAAACATTGAGTTCAGAGCGTTAGGCCAACTGTCAGCTTCATCTGAAATACTTTATACCAGTATTTCCCTCCCTAATGGTTACTACGCCTCTGCAATTCCAGCATTATTTCTTTCTAGTCAATCATCTAGGTGTCAGTGTACTGTTTGGCCAATCCATGCCGTTTTACTTCTCTCCGACACCCTCTGTTCAGGCTGGAGCATTATAGGGCTTTACATCATGTTTGCTACTGAACTACACATAAATAACCAGGCATTAAATTAACAATTCACATTCAATTTTTCATTAAAAGATACCTGAATGTTTCAAGCTTACACACATTCATGGAAATAAACCACAGATACGTTGACTTGCCAATGAATTCTGGCACAAATACTGGCACAAATTCCCATATAATTAAAACATGTTTTCCAGCATTTTATTAGCAAAATTATGAGCTGGCTTCAACGCACTGTTGCTTTATCAAAGCTTATTTGAACTAGTGGTCTCGAACTAAACGCTCCTAATACGTTTAGACTAGCAATTATTCTCAGCTGGATTCTGGCCTTTTATTTAGAAATATCAGCGAAGTCTGGCCAATGGAGGCCACGTTTCGACAAGTGTTTGAAAAATTTTTACTTCCTACGTCCTCCCCTAACACGTACCAAGTGATAGTTGGTTTATAGTCCGACTAATCGTGGTTAAGCCTTGAACATAGGGGTTGTCATCCAGGCCAATCAGTTCAAATGTAACTTGTGGCCCATTTCCCGTACAATGGTGGTATTTAAAAAAATCTACCATACTGCCAAGCGATTTCTGATTTTTGGGTTGTTAAAAAATTTTTTTTTTTTCTGACAGCATCATCATTTTATTTGGCATAACATTTTATTTTTTGCTTAATTCCTAGACTATTTGCATAACACTTAACATATTCTTTGTCATCAAGCCCTAAGGAACCCAAATATACAAATTTAAAAGAGCTAAGTGGCTGCGTTCAAAATATGCAATTTCTTCTACCTCCTGTTTCGAAGATGTGCTGTCTGGGTACTGTAATGTTTTCAAACGTAAACCCATCTAATGTTATCTTTTCTAAGAAGCGTTTTTCAGGATTTTAAAACCTAACTCTGGGAAGGTTAGTGTTTTTATCACTGTCGATTTGAAATAAAGTTAGTGCATGTCCGTCTGAAAAAAAGTTAGTGCATGTGGCCTTACACGCGTGATAGTAGTAATTGTGTATCGCGCGACGCGTGTTGCATGCGTTCCTGATTTTCAGCCCTCCCTTCTTTCTATTTGAGTCCATCTGTTCGTTCGTTTTGGTAACGTAGTATAATTAATGTTAGGATTAATTTAGGTCATTACGCAGTGTGCCTCTCAATGTTTTTCTTAGAAATGCAATACCCGTTTTAATGTGTTGTGGAAACGCTTGTATTTATGCAGTGGCTTATATTTAACGTGGAAACGTTACAATTTGCAGACGAAGCATAAAACAAAGGGGATTTCGAGTACTGTCATTGTGACAGCACTGTTATTTTACCATTGCTCTTTTCTTTATTAGAATTTATTTGTTAGGCTTTATATTTACCTGATAATTTATATATGTGGATTAGAATATTTCACGACACTCGCCTCTTAAAACAGACATCCCATGTCAGTCCTTTATTCTATATACACATAGATAAATGTAAGTCAACTTGACTTTACTCTGCTGTGGTGCTATCATGGTTTTATGTAGTTGGGTCCATTCAGAGTAGGCACTACTCATGAAATCTGCCTCAGACTTCTACAACCAATAATATATTTCGGTTATGTTACTGAACAGCCGCAAGTGTGAGTGCTTGTCTTAATGCTGCTTCGCAACCCGTATTCACCATTTCTCTTCTCTGAGTCTGCGCAATGACATGTCCAGAGAACATTATATTTCCCTCAAAATGTACGTTATGAGGAGATAACATATACCTGGTGATAGCAGAGTTTTCGTAGTGGATCCCATAATCTTCTTATTATCCTGTATGAAACATTAGGAATATCCTCAATCAAAGAGGCAACTCAGGGATTCATTACGTTCCTCCGAAATGTTTACATCCAACAATTTTGTCTGATCTCAGGTTTTACTGGAATCTGATATTATCCTTTACTCAGATCCACCCTTGAGAAATATTTAGCCTTATTTAACTGGCAACCAGCTGATTTGTATCCGGCAATGGATCCACCTGTCCTTCTGTAATAGCATTCAGTCTCCTGTAATCTATACAGAGTCTATGTTCTCCAGAGGGCTTCCTTAAGAGTACAACACCGGAACTATACGAAGATTCACTGTGCGCAATAATTCCTTCCTTCAACAGATAGTCTATCTCTTCCTTCAAAGCTTTCTCCTTAGCAAACGGAATCGAATATGGTTTCATACAGACATGTGTGGGGTCTATCAGTTTCATATCATATTCCAATAGGTTTGTATGCCCTGGTCGGTCTGTTAACACCTCTGCATGATTATTTAGAACCTGTTGCACTCTCTCTTTCTGAGTTTTCGTTAAATGTGTACTGATTTTTACCTGTGCTGCTGTCTCACAGGGGTGTAATGGATATTCAAATGATGAAAGTGGTTCCTTTTTCATCTCCATGGCGATGGACAAGGTCAACAAGTGTGTCTCTTCCTGATGTTCTCTTTCCAAATATTTCTTCAGGAGATTCACATGATAGATTTTTTCTTTCCCCTTCTTATCTATCTTATAATTTGTTCTAGACACCTTCTCTAGAACTGTATATGGACCCTGCCATCCAATTTGTAACTTATTCTGACTCCCGGGGAGAAGAAGCAGTACCTTCTCTCCCACAGCCAAATCTCTGTCTTTCGCCTTTCTGTTATAATAGGCAGCATGTTTCTTCCTGGCTTGTTTCAAATTTTCATTGGCAAGTTTCCAGCCAGTTTTTAAACGAGTGGTCAGCTCATTCACATATTGGTATGAAGATGTAATGTTTTCCTCTGCCTTTTCATCAGTCCACGTTCTTAACAAAGCTACATATGGACCTTTAATTTTGTGGACCTATTTGTCCATGCACCGGTATGGTCTCTTCCACTCGAAGCTTTATAGTGATGATTTTTCCTCCCAGAATTATCATGCATAAAACGACCGCTACCAATTCTTTTCTTGGGGCTGTCTCCCCACTTAAAATTCTTGATGAGAGATTTCCTCTCTACATCTTCTTCCTCCAGTTTGTTTAAGTCCGATTGAGGGATTTTCGGCTTATCCTGGGGTAAGACATCTTTTTGCACTCTCCGCATAGTGGCCATTGTAAAACAGTTAAGTGAAGCTTGTCCGTGAAAAGGGGCTTCCCATTCTATTTGGTCCACTTTATCAAATCTATTTTTCTTTTTATTATCAGGCCTAATTTTGCCCCGTGGCGTGTCCAGGTCCTGATCCATGTTCCCACTTGTGGGTGTTCCCTCATGTGCTATGCTACACCTTTCTACAAAATTCTCAATGTCCCATCTTGCTTTAGGCCAATAATAATTGTGAGCCACCTTTTGAATGATGGTACCTATCTTCTCATGGTCCCCATCTGGTTTCACATGTAGGCTCCTTATTAAGTCTGCCCTATATCTTTTAGGAAGTACCAGTTGTCCCTGACCTTTGGATCTAGCTCCAGTCTTCCTATACATCAACTTGTTTTTCATGTAAAAATCTCCCTTGCCTGGAGTTGTATGACAAGTTGACAATTTTCTAAAACAAGGCTTGAGTGTTTTATCCCCAGCCTGTGCCTTCCTCATCTCTTCTGGAGTGGTATCCAACATAATATCCTCCTCCTGTCTTGAGGTCGACCTGACCTGAAGGGTTGCCATATACACAGGTTTCCTTCTGCAACGGTCAGTGTCATGATTGTCCATCTGACAATTCTTACACCACCTTTTTCCTTGGTTGAAAGATTTTCTTTCATCATATTTCCTTTCATCGAATTGTGGGAATTTATTTTTATTTTCATACCGTGGCCTATCAAACTGGTGCTTACCTTTGTTTTGATCCCTAGGATCAAATTTATTAAAGTTCTGTGGTGCCCTAAAGTTATCCACTTGTTTCTTTTTATTACCTGTTACCTCTGCTTGAGCTGCTTGATACCTTTCAGCAACATTTAGCAACTCACCCAGCCTCTCTGCACCTTGTTCCATGAGAAACTTTCTCAGGTCTGGAGCCATGGACTCTCTTAATTGCTCTATAAGGACCATTTCCTTAAGATCTTGGGTTTTCCCCAGAGAAGTCCATTTCTCCAAGTATGTCTCTATTCGTGCAGAAAACTGGTGATAGGTTTCACCTGACAGTAGTTTAGCATTCCTAAATTTTTTCCTATAAAATTCTGCATTCTTTTCATATCTTAACAAAAGAGCCTGCTTTAGCATGTCATAATTTTCCTGATCACCTCTGCTCATTTTTGCAAAAACTTCATAAGCTGCCCCACGAAGTCCCTGAGATAACTTTAAGTTCCACCTTTCTCTCTCTAACCCATACGTGGTAGCTAATAGTTCATACCTATTTAGGTAGCTCTCTATATCATCGTCTTTCTCAACAAAATGATCTAAATGAAAATTCATAGCTGAGGTTGAGGCTCCTTGGCTAGCAGTGGCATCAGAGGCAAAGGGACTGGCACCATTGTCAGGAGCATGGCCCTGAAACTCAAACTCCCTTAGTCGTAACTCATGTTCCCTTTGTAATCTTTTATCTTCTGCTTCCCTTTCTGCAGCTAATTTCTTGTCTTCTCTTTCTGCAGCTAATTTCTTCTCTTCTCTTTCTGCAGCTAATTTCTTCTCTTCTCTTTCTGCAGCTAATTTCTTCTCTTCTCTTTCTGCAGCTAATTTCTTCTCTTCTCTTTCTGCAGCTAATCTTTTGTCTTCTCTTTCTGCTTCCAATTTCTTAGCCTCAGCCTCAATCTGCAACCTCTTAGTCTCAGCCTCAGCCTCAAATTGTAACTTCTTAATTTCCCTTTCAGCCTCTAACTTTCTTTCGGCTTCAAACCTTCTTTCTTCGCGTTCAATAAATTTGTCACATTCCGTAGTGACATAGGCAACCATAACTTGTCCATCTAATCCTAACTCTTTTGCAGTCTGAACAGCAGCAGATCGAAATTTGGCTAGGTCCGCCATTGTCTATCAGGTAAATTTATACAATGTCTAACCAACAATTCAATCTCAAAATATATATCTAATGGACAACACAGGCACCGAGAGCTCAACCTTATTTAATTCCACCCAAGGATACCTTTTAATTCTTATTTTCCCTGAAGTGAATTACCCCCAATATTTTTAATAGGTAAAGATTCAAAATCCCAAGAGCGAGACCCCAATATATGTGGTGAAGTGGGATGTTATAAATATTTATAGGGGACTTAGTGTACTGACTGAGATCAGCTGTGAAGGTATATATATCTAATAAGAGTAGTGTATTATATATAACCTTACTTGCTGCCACATATGTATACCTCAGTCAGAATTATTCTGGAATAGTGTGATGACTACGTTATATGTCTAGGGTATGTGTATGATGAAGTGTAAGTCAAAACAACAACAGACAGATAAACAATTTAATTTATTCCACTACACTTGACAACACTGTGACACTCACATACATAAAACACTCTACAAGGATATCTTAAAGGAGTCACTGATAACTTTTCAAATAACAATATGTATTCATTGCTGTCATGAATGTATATGTGTCCTGATTCAAATACAAAGGGAACCAGGAATCACAATCAATTTTAATTACAAGTTATATGTACAGAATTTATCAATATGAATATTGTAGTGACATATATTATTAAAAGTATCCTATGTGTGTCAGTTGTGTAGTAGTAATATGAGGTAATACTGGTTTTGTTTTGTTCAAGCTCTGTTGGTATTTGTCATCATGACTTCAATAGTTTGTTTCTATGGGAACTAGTATTGGAGATGTTCTCAGTTCCTGGTATTAAAACAATTTACTTCCCCTCTTAAGTTTATGTTACAAGGTTATTTTAAGATGGGGGTACATAATGTTGAGCTCAGCTGGCCACATCAGCTTATCTTGCGTGATGGCGGCAGGAAGGGACTCCTCTGCTCGATTTCTCCCCTGTGCTCTGGAGACACCTCACTGATAGCTAAATGGACCAAGGAGTATGCTGTCCGACTCTGGATTCAGCAAAGCTCTGACCAGGTGCTGCTCAATAACGTCAAGACCACGGTCCCTGAAAACAAGAAGGATGTACCTTCTACGTCATAACTAATTTATACTCTCTTTCTACACTGATCACAATACATCACAAACATTGAGTTCAGAGCGTTAGGCCAACTGTCAGCTTCATCTGAAATATTTTATACCAGTATTTCCCTCCCTAATGGTTACTACGCCTCTGCACTTCCAGCATTATTTCTTTCTAGTCAATCATCTAGGTGTCAGTGTACTGTTTGGCCATTCCATGCTGTTTTACTTTCCTCCGACACCTTCTGTTCAGGCTGGAGCATTATAGGCTTTACATCATGTTTGCTACTGAACTACACATATATACAGGCATAAATTAACAATTCACATTCAATTTTCATTAAAAGATACTGAATGTTTCAAGCTTACCACAATTCATGGAAATAAACACAGATACGTTGACTAGCAATGAATTCTGGCACAAATACTGGCACAAATTCCCATCTGCTTATGTTCCAGGCTTTTATTTAGCAAAATATGAGCTGGCTTCAACGCACTGTTGCTTTATCAAGCTTATTTGAACTAGTGGTCTCGAACTAACGCTCCTAAGTGATTATATCAGCGAGTCTGGCCAATGGAGCCACGTTTCGACAAGTGTTTGAAAAAATTTTACCTTCCTACGTCTCCCCTAACAACCAAGGATAGCATTTATAGTCCGACTAATCGTGTTTAGCCTTACATATCATTCCAGCCAATCAGTTCAAATGTAACTTGTGGCCCATTTCCCGTACAATGGTGGTTTTAAAAAATCTACCACTGAGCGATTCTGATTTTGGGTGTTGTCTGACAGCATCATCATTTTATTTTGGCTATAACTTGTTAATTCCTAGACTATTTGCATAACACTTAACATATTCTTTGTCATCAAGCCCTAAGGAACCCAAATATACAAATTTAAAAGAGCTAAGTGGCTGCGTTCAAAATATGCAATTTCTTCTACCTCCTGTTTCGAAGATGTGCTGTCTGGGTACTGTAATGTTTTCAAACGTAAACCCATCTATTGTCATCTTTCCTAATAAGAGTTTTTCAGGATTTAAAAACCTAACTCTGGGAAGGTTAGTGTTTTTATCACTGTCCGTCTGAAAAAAAGTTAGTGCATGTGGCCTTACACGCGTGATAGTAGTAATTGTGTATCGCGCGACGCGTGTTGCATGCGTTCCTGATTTTCAGCCCTCCCTTCTTTCTATTTGAGTCCATCTGTTCGTTCGTTTTGGTAACGTAGTATAATTAATGTTAGGATTAATTTAGGTCATTACGCAGTGTGTCTCTCAATGTTTTTCTTAGAAATGCAATACCCGTTTTAATGTGTTGTGGAAACGCTTGTATTTATGCAGTGGCTTATATTTAACGTGGAAACGTTACAATTTGCAGACGAAGCATAAAACAAAGGGGATTTCGAGTACTGTCATTGTGACAGCACTGTTTCTTTTACCATTTCTCTTTTCTTTATTATATGTATTTGTTAGGCTTTATATTTACCTGATACTTTATATATGTGGATTAGAATATTTCACGACACCTCCCCTCTTAAAACAGACATCCCATGTCAGTCCTTTATTCTATATACACATAGATAAATGTAAGTCAACTTGACTTTACTCTGCTGTGGTGCTATCATGGTTTTATGTAGTTGGGTCCATTCAGAGTAGGCACTACTCATGAAATCTGCCTCAGACTTCTACAACCAATAATATATTTCGGTTATGTTACTGAACAGCCGCAAGTGTGAGTGCTTGTCTTAATGCTGCTTCGCAACCCGTATTCACCATTTCTCTTCTCTGAGTCTGCGCAATGACATGTCCAGAGAACATTATATTTCCCTCAAAATGTACGTTATGAGGAGATAACATATACCTGGTGATAGCAGAGTTTTCGTAGTGGATCCCATAATCTTCTTATTATCCTGTATGAAACATTAGGAATATCCTCAATCAAAGAGGCAACTCAGGGATTCATTACGTTCCTCCGAAATGTTTACATCCAACAATTTTGTCTGATCTCAGGTTTTACTGGAATCTGATATTATCCTTTACTCAGATCCACCCTTGAGAAATATTTAGCCTTATTTAACTGGCAACCAGCTGATTTGTATCCGGCAATGGATCCACCTGTCCTTCTGTAATAGCATTCAGTCTCCTGTAATCTATACAGAGTCTATGTTCTCCAGAGGGCTTCCTTAAGAGTACAACACCGGAACTATACGAAGATTCACTGTGCGCAATAATTCCTTCCTTCAACAGATAGTCTATCTCTTCCTTCAAAGCTTTCTCCTTAGCAAACGGAATCGAATATGGTTTCATAGAGACAGGTGTGGGGTCTATCAGTTTCATATCATATTCCAATAGGTTTGTATGCCCTGGTCGGTCTGTTAACACCTCTGCATGATTATTTAGAACCTGTTGCACTCTCTCTTTCTGAGTTTTCGTTAAATGTGTACTGATTTTTACCTGTGCTGCTGTCTCACAGGGGTGTAATGGATATTCAAATGATGAAAGTGGTTCCTTTTTCATCTCCATGGCGATGGACAAGGTCAACAAGTGTGTCTCTTCCTGATGTTCTCTTTCCAAATATTTCTTCAGGAGATTTACATGATAGATTTTTTCTTTCCCCTTCTTATCTATCTTATAATTTGTTCTAGACATCTTCTCTAGAACTGTATATGGACCCTGCCATCCAATTTGTAACTTATTCTGACTCCCGGGGAGAAGAAGCAGTACCTTCTCTCCCACAGCCAAATCTCTGTCTTTCGCCTTCCTGTTATAATAGGCAGCATGTTTCTTCCTGGCTTGTTTCAAATTTTCATTGGCAAGTTTCCAGCCAGTTTTTAAACGAGTGGTCAGCTCATTCACATATTGGTATGAAGATGTAATGTTTTCCTCTGCCTTTTCATCAGTCCACGTTCTTAACAAAGCTACATATGGACCTTTAATTTTGTGGACCTATTTGTCCATGCACCGGTATGGTCTCTTCCACTCGAAGCTTTATAGTGATGATTTTTCCTCCCAGAATTATCATGCATAAAACGACCGCTACCAATTCTTTTCTTGGGGCTGTCTCCCCACTTAAAATTCTTGATGAGAGATTTCCTCTCTACATCTTCTTCCTCCAGTTTGTTTAAGTCCGATTGAGGGATTTTCGGCTTATCCTGGGGTAAGACATCTTTTTGCACTCTCCGCATAGTGGCCATTGTAAAACAGTTAAGTGAAGCTTGTCCGTGAAAAGGGGCTTCCCATTCTATTTGGTCCACTTTATCAAATCTATTTTTCTTTTTATTATCAGGCCTAATTTTGCCCCGTGGCGTGTCCAGGTCCTGATCCATGTTCCCACTTGTGGGTGTTCCCTCATGTGCTATGCTACACCTTTCTACAAAATTCTCAATGTCCCATCTTGCTTTAGGCCAATAATAATTGTGAGCCACCTTTTGAATGATGGTACCTATCTTCTCATGGTCCCCATCTGGTTTCACATGTAGGCTCCTTATTAAGTCTGCCCTATATCTTTTAGGAAGTACCAGTTGTCCCTGACCTTTGGATCTAGCTCCAGTCTTCCTATACATCAACTTGTTTTTCATGTAAAAATCTCCCTTGCCTGGAGTTGTATGACAAGTTGACAATTTTCTAAAACAAGGCTTGAGTGTTTTATCCCCAGCCTGTGCCTTCCTCATCTCTTCTGGAGTGGTATCCAACATAATATCCTCCTCCTGTCTTGAGGTCGACCTGACCTGAAGGGTTGCCATATACACAGGTTTCCTTCTGCAACGGTCAGTGTCATGATTGTCCATCTGACAATTCTTACACCACCTTTTTCCTTGGTTGAAAGATTTTCTTTCATCATATTTCCTTTCATCGAATTGTGGGAATTTATTTTTATTTTCATACCGTGGCCTATCAAACTGGTGCTTACCTTTGTTTTGATCCCTAGGATCAAATTTATTAAAGTTCTGTGGTGCCCTAAAGTTATCCACTTGTTTCTTTTTATTACCTGTTACCTCTGCTTGAGCTGCTTGATACCTTTCAGCAACATTTAGCAACTCACCCAGCCTCTCTGCACCTTGTTCCATGAGAAACTTTCTCAGGTCTGGAGCCATGGACTCTCTTAATTGCTCTATAAGGACCATTTCCTTAAGATCTTGGGTTTTCCCCAGAGAAGTCCATTTCTCCAAGTATGTCTCTATTCGTGCAGAAAACTGGTGATAGGTTTCACCTGACAGTAGTTTAGCATTCCTAAATTTTTTCCTATAAAATTCTGCATTCTTTTCATATCTTAACAAAAGAGCCTGCTTTAGCATGTCATAATTTTCCTGATCACCTCTGCTCATTTTTGCAAAAACTTCATAAGCTGCCCCACGAAGTCCCTGAGATAACTTTAAGTTCCACCTTTCTCTCTCTAACCCATACGTGGTAGCTAATAGTTCATACCTATTTAGGTAGCTCTCTATATCATCGTCTTTCTCAACAAAATGATCTAAATGAAAATTCATAGCTGAGGTTGAGGCTCCTTGGCCAGCAGTGGCATCAGAGGCAAAGGGACTGGCACCATTTTCAGGAGCATGGCGCTGAAACTCAAACTCCCTAAGTCGTAACTCATGTTCCCTTTGTAATCTTTTATCTTCTGCTTCCCTTTCTGCAGCTAATTTCTTGTCTTCTCTTCTGCAGCTAATTTCTTCTCTTCTCTTTCTGCAGCTAATTTCTTCTCTTCTCTTTCTGCAGCTAATTTCTTCTCTTCTCTTTCTGCAGCTAATTTCTTCTCTTCTCTTTCTGCAGCTAATCTTTTGTCTTCTCTTTCTGCTTCCAATTTCTTAGCCTCAGCCTCAATCTGCAACCTCTTAGTCTCAGCCTCAGCCTCAAATTGTAACTTCTTAATTTCCCTTTCAGCCTCTAACTTTCTTTCGGCTTCAAACCTTCTTTCTTCGCGTTCAATAAATTTGTCACATTCCGTAGTGACATAGGCAACCATAACTTGTCCATCTAATCCTAACTCTTTTGCAGTCTGAACAGCAGCAGATCGAAATTTGGCTAGGTCCGCCATTGTCTATCAGGTAAATTTATACAATGTCTAACCAACAATTCAATCTCAAAATATATATCTAATGGACAACACAGGCACCGAGAGCTCAACCTTATTTAATTCCACCCAAGGATACCTTTTAATTCTTATTTTCCCTGAAGTGAATTACCCCCAATATTTTTAATAGGTAAAGATTCAAAATCCCAAGAGCGAGACCCCAATATATGTGGTGAAGTGGGATGTTATAAATATTTATAGGGGACTTAGTGTACTGACTGAGATCAGCTGTGAAGGTATATATATCTAATAAGAGTAGTGTATTATATATAACCTTACTTGCTGCCACATATGTATACCTCAGTCAGAATTATTCTGGAATAGTGTGATGACTACGTTATATGTCTAGGGTATGTGTATGATGAAGTGTAAGTCAAAACAACAACAGACAGATAAACAATTTAATTTATTCCACTACACTTGACAACACTGTGACACTCACATACATAAAACACTCTACAAGGATATCTTAAAGGAGTCACTGATAACTTTTCAAATAACAATATGTATTCATTGCTGTCATGAATGTATATGTGTCCTGATTCAAATACAAAGGGAACCAGGAATCACAATCAATTTTAATTACAAGTTATATGTACAGAATTTATCAATATGAATATTGTAGTGACATATATTATTAAAAGTATCCTATGTGTGTCAGTTGTGTAGTAGTAATATGAGGTAATACTGGTTTTGTTTTGTTCAAGCTCTGTTGGTATTTGTCATCATGACTTCAATAGTTTGTTTCTATGGAACTAGTATTGGAGATGTTCTCAGTTCCTGGTATTAAAACAATTTACTTCCCCTCTTAAGTTTATGTTACAAGGTTATTTTAAGATGGGGGTACATAATGTTGAGCTCAGCTGGCCACATCAGCTTATCTTGCGTGATGGCGGCAGGAAAAGACTCCTCTGCTCGATTTCTCCCCTGGGCTCTGGAGACACCTCACTGATAGCTAAATGGACCAAGGAGTTTGCTGTCCGACTCTGGATTCAGCAAAGCTCTGACCAGGTGCTGCTCAATAACGTCAAGACCACGGTCCCTGAAAACAAGAAGGATGTACCTTCTACGTCATAACTAATTTATACTCTCTTTCTACACTGATCACAATACATCACAAACATTGAGTTCAGAGCGTTAGGCCAACTGTCAGCTTCATCTGAAATATTTTATACCAGTATTTCCCTCCCTAATGGTTACTACGCCTCTGCAATTCCAGCATTATTTCTTTCTAGTCAATCATCTAGGTGTCAGTGTACTGTTTGGCCATTCCATGCTGTTTTACTTTCCTCCGACACCTTCTGTTCAGGCTGGAGCATTATAGGCTTTACATCATGTTTGCTACTGAACTACACATATATACAGGCATAAATTAACAATTCACATTCAATTTTCATTAAAAGATACTGAATGTTTCAAGCTTACCACAATTCATGGAAATAAACACAGATACGTTGACTAGCAATGAATTCTGGCACAAATACTGGCACAAATTCCCATCTGCTTATGTTCCAGGCTTTTATTTAGCAAAATATGAGCTGGCTTCAACGCACTGTTGCTTTATCAAGCTTATTTGAACTAGTGGTCTCGAACTAACGCTCCTAAGTGATTATATCAGCGAGTCTGGCCAATGGAGCCACGTTTCGACAAGTGTTTGAAAAAATTTTACCTTCCTACGTCTCCCCTAACAACCAAGGATAGCATTTATAGTCCGACTAATCGTGTTTAGCCTTACATATCATTCCAGCCAATCAGTTCAAATGTAACTTGTGGCCCATTTCCCGTACAATGGTGGTTTTAAAAAATCTACCACTGAGCGATTCTGATTTTGGGTGTTGTCTGACAGCATCATCATTTTATTTTGGCTATAACTTGTTAATTCCTAGACTATTTGCATAACACTTAACATATTCTTTGTCATCAAGCCCTAAGGAACCCAAATATACAAATTTAAAAGAGCTAAGTGGCTGCGTTCAAAATATGCAATTTCTTCTACCTCCTGTTTCGAAGATGTGCTGTCTGGGTACTGTAATGTTTTCAAACGTAAACCCATCTATTGTCATCTTTCCTAATAAGAGTTTTTCAGGATTTAAAAACCTAACTCTGGGAAGGTTAGTGTTTTTATCACTGTCCGTCTGAAAAAAAGTTAGTGCATGTGGCCTTACACGCGTGATAGTAGTAATTGTGTATCGCGCGACGCGTGTTGCATGCGTTCCTGATTTTCAGCCCTCCCTTCTTTCTATTTGAGTCCATCTGTTCGTTCGTTTTGGTAACGTAGTATAATTAATGTTAGGATTAATTTAGGTCATTACGCAGTGTGCCTCTCAATGTTTTTCTTAGAAATGCAATACCCGTTTTAATGTGTTGTGGAAACGCTTGTATTTATGCAGTGGCTTATATTTAACGTGGAAACGTTACAATTTGCAGACGAAGCATAAAACAAAGGGGATTTCGAGTACTGTCATTGTGACAGCACTGTTTCTTTTACCATTTCTCTTTTCTTTATTATATGTATTTGTTAGGCTTTATATTTACCTGATACTTTATATATGTGGATTAGAATATTTCACGACAGAGACCACATAACAAGCGCAAGGCCCACATACATCTTTCAACAAGTAGGGTACGACAGGTCACAGAGTTCATTAGAGTAACGGGTTCACGTAAGGAAATGTGTGTGTAGCAAATAAGGTCATGTGTAGACCAGAGTGTGTGATAGATGTGGAAAAATAAATAAAAGTTCAATAGTAACAGTAGACAAGTCGGTCGCGCGCGCAACTGCCGGAAAATTGAGTATTCCAGCTCAGACGGCTTAATTAGTTAGGTTAATATTGTTATTTTTAGTACCATAACTGCTTTTAATATTATTAGTTCGAATATTAGAGTGATATCGAAGTACATTAGTGTATACATACATTATTTGTTGGTTAACCATAACATTACCTTGCAGGAAGTACAAGACTAACGAAAAAAAAATTCTTTTTTCTTGCAGACACAAGACAGTTGATATACATAGTTTTGTCTTTTTTTTGCCCTATCTTTTCGTATGATTATAGTTCAGAAAACGGAATGGCACAGAGCAAACAGACACATTACGACAAGCAAGACAGTCAGACATTAGACCTGGTAAAGGCGATTAGTGACACACTAGCCAAGGTTGACAACAGCGCCAGGTATGCGAACATAACAGGTAATATTGACTTATTTGCAGGTGACCCACACGCATGCCGTAAATGGCTTACGGACATTGATAAGTATGCGATGTCAATAAACGCTAATGAATTTGAGAAAGTGAAAATTGCGTTTTTTTCGTCTGCTGGTCTGGTCACAGATTTTATGAGAAGGCGATTAGACACATTCCCCAATGAAACGTGGAAAGCAGAGTATAAATCATACGATACGAAGGGGAAAGGACATTGTCACACTTGTGATAGATAACCGCAAATACAAAGAATATGAATGGCACAGGAAGGATGTAATCGCCAACACCACAGAGCGTGGGGCAGTAATAAAGAGCCAGCGACACAAAACAAATGCCACATAAGATATGAAAACAGGAAGGAACAGGACAACAAGTGGGAAAGGTGTCATCAAAATACACAAAATAGGCAATGTAGAGAAAATAATGACAAAAACAAAATCCTAGAAACTGCTGCTGGACGGGCACACTGGAACACACTTAATAAAAGGAGACATAGGATAGCAATGAGAGAATTCATATCCGAAATAAAAAAGGGAACCACGTGGCAGATAAGCAATATGACGACAAGAAGTGGGAAGAACTGTAGAATTACAATGGACAACGGACAGAAACTACACATATGTCCAATAAGGTTGGGAAAGAGAACCAACAGTGGGGAAAGCGAGAATGTCAGACGACCACTTCTAAATCTCGGAACTATAAACTTCGTACAGCGGAAAGTGGATACAGCGACACAAACAGGGATGGATACTGTAGCTGTAGCGTCACACTTGGGGCCAGCACAAAATGATAAAGACGTCATGAGAGGAAATACTAGTACAAGAAAGGAAGACGGAGAGAAAGCCACACTGTACAGATATATTGATATAAAATTTCAAGAGTTCAAAAAGGACAATAGAAGCGGAAGTAAAGATCAAAAAGAATACCGATCTCAGAGTCGAGACAAGGAGAGAAATAGGAGTAGTAACAAAGATCAAGAAGGAAATAGTGGTACAACGGATATAGAAGAAGTAACGGCACTTTGTGCAGATTTGGAAAAACAATTTGAAGATTTGGAGAAGAGGAAGACGGAACAGGAAGGAGTATATACAGTACACGAAAAGTACCAGCTTGACATACAATCAGAATCCGATTCGTCAAGTGGGGAAGATAGAGTTATGGATTCCGTCGAATATGCCCAATGTTTCAGGTCGGACGAGCTCGATTATATAGAGGACGACAAAGGCAATAGCAGTTATTGGCCGGAAAATGAGAACAGTGATCTTGGATGCATAAATCAGATAAAGACGAAGAAAAGGATCAAAACGGCTGAACCAAGGGTAAATGAGTTGAAGAAAGCAATAAAAGGCACGCTAAGAGGAGCTGAACTCAACTCCTTTTCAACAAAGAAGGTGCGGAAATTGCTGGAGGGAAAGTTTGATACAGACTTATCAAAAAGGGAAAGAGAAGTTCACAAGCTCGTGATCGAAATGTTGAATGAAGAGGCGGATGTGGAGGACAAAGAGAAGAAAGATTACAAAGAAGAGGATAGATCGACCAGGAGGAAAAGTCTACAGACGGTTAATGAAGAAGAGCAAAGCAGTAGATGGAGATGGTCTTCAGAATCGGTGTCGAGTGACACAGACAGTGTAGTGTCTGGGGAGAGTGACGATAGTCACCGACACAAAAGGAGTTACAGAAGACGAGAGAATAGTAGAAAAATCAAGAAGGAAGGGAGAAAATATAGAAGTAAGAGTAGAGAACGTGAGTAACCAATATATAGCTTGGATGGAATACTTGAGAATAGCGCAGAAATATGGAGACGTTATGCGGAGATAAACGAGTCAGACTAGATGGAGGGAATTGTCAGAAGCGGATAAACGATGGAAGGAGAGGAATAAAAATGGCGGCGTTAGCTAAGTCGTGAGGAGAATTTTAGTGGAGTCATTCTCCATCGAACACAACAGAGAACCATTGGAAAATGGAAAGGAGATGAGAGCCATGGAGAAATGACGGGAGTGGTGAGAAGCCACAGGAAGGATGGCACAGACATATAGAAGTGATAGTTCTAGAAGGAACGAATGTAGAAGTGAGAATCCACGGATAAAATGGCAAGAGAGAAAAATGGAAGTGAGAGATTTCGCGGCAGTGGCCGGAGTCTTGTGAAGACTCTGGGGAGAAATTATATATTTTTTTCTCCGAAATACATGAAGGGAAGAAAAAAAGAGGAAATTAAGAGATTCGATGTTAACGAGAGGTCATAGGGAGAATAGCATGAATATATATAGAGGTTCTAAGAGGGAATGAAGAGAAGAGAAATGTGTTAAGAACGTTCCAGGGAGGGAACGAAAAACATATAAAACGTTAAGTGCAGCGTTTCCGTCCTTCCGTCCTTAGCCACCGACCGTCAAAGCAGTCAGTGGCCATTACGCCTAGTGGCGTCTTAGGGCAACAGCAGATAGGTTTTCTTTGCCATTGTTTCCCATCACGCCTATTGGCGTCTTTAGGGCAACGGCAAATCAATCCATTTGCTGTTGTTTCCGTAATCGAAGTGACTGGCAAACGGGTGATCAGCCCGTTGGTAAGTGCAGCGTTTACCAGACTACAAATGAGAGTCTATTGAGGGTAACCCTCACCGAACATGTACAGTAGAAATTCAGACACGGGGAGACAGTGTTGTGGAGAAGGAAAGAAAAGGAGGTAGCAAAAAGAGAGATTCCAGAGAGGGAACGGACATTGAGAAGCCAAAATAAATGGACAAAGAAGAAAAGAGAAGTGAGAAGGCACATGAACATTATACAGACATGGAGTACTGACGAATGACAGTGTAAAAATATGGAGAATCCATGAAACAAAGTGATGAGAGGAGGACGTAAAAATACGGTAAAGAGAGATAGACATAAGTGGAAGAGGAAGTCAAGTGACAGGTCAGCAGCAGGAAAACATGCAAGTAGGTAAAAGTGACAAAATGGTTTAAGATAGGTAGACCCAAGAAGTTTCAAATATTTCCGCGTAGGAGACTGTAAAAACTTCTTTCTTTCCACTGTAAAGTTTCATGGTTTTCACTCGCACGCTCTGTAAGTGTCAGTCTGTGAAGCAGTGTACAGAGTTGTTGAGATCAGGCATGCTCCATGTTTACCCAGCGGTAAATGGGTAACTCACCCTAGTCCTGAGTTAGGGAAGGCAAAGGCAGCTGTAAATAGTCGTTTCCCTCTAAGGCTCCAGGGGAAGCAGGCCCTAAGCTTGGTCACTTCAACCGACGCAGGATGATATGTGTATGGAGTAGAAGTGTAGACTGTGATTGACGCGAATGGTGTACTGTTCGTGTGCTGACCAAGATAATCACTCATACACTTGTCTACAAGGCACCAATGCAGACTGCTGGAATCTTTGTTTACACAATTTATTCAGACGTACACACTGGGACATACGAGTACATCATGGTTATGTTGACACATCAATTTGTAGGCATACATAGCAGATTCGAAATCATGACACATTCATGAATAATAGATAGTACATCAAAAGTTCAATGTCATGATACATTATGGCCGCATCCCCTATCTGACTAAACGCGTCAGTGAAGGCAGATCGGTAAATAACTGAAGTTGCTTGACGTCCATAGTTTGTAGTATATTATGGAACCACGAAAAGGGGGTTTCTATCAAGATTGAGATCTCTTTGTCACTGTCCAAGTAATAAGATACATGCCCCGTTCTTTGGACAGTAATCAGAAAATATGATGACAGGAATCTAACATGGCCGCCTCCCTGAGTTGCCGCTCACTCACTCGTAGGAAGGTGAATATAAGCCAAAGTTAATTTATAATGGGCATATAGATAGTTTCATAAATGTTTCCATACAGCTCTACGGTAATTAGGTTAATTCACGTAGCCATAACCGCTGTAGGAAAACCTGTCATCTTTGTCGATACAAAATTGACCCTAGCGTTGCGAAGCACAAAATTCCAGCTAGGTCTAACCGACCTGAGATCATCAAAATAGGGTCTGGCAATACATGGAGTCCGAATTATACATTGTACCGTACCTTAGGAGAGTCTCTAACACAAACTCCAGTAGAGACACAATCTCCTGTAGAAGAAAACCACTTCATAACTAATTTTTCCTTAAGAATCTACCAGCCCTTTGAAAAATGCGTACCCGCCATTCACGGTACATCGGAACTCATCACGACTTGTCAAGACAACTCATACTTCCGCCAGAGCGGAATAACAAGAATCTAGTCCCGCCTACCCATCCAAAATATACAATATAGGACTGATTCTATTTGTACTAATAATATGTAATACATATGAATTCAGGCCATAAACATAATAAGCAAATTAATCTATTTTCTGGCCCTAAAAAATAAGTACAAACATAAGAGCAATATCCATGCGCCGGATCAATATCAAGCACGATTACTCCTATAATCAAAAGTGTGACTCAAACATGGATTATCTCGCTTTACCCATAGACAGCATTTTCATACACAAATGAATGCATGTCTATATTTTTCCCATATTAAATAGCCATATCGATTTTTGTAATATGTGCGTCAAAATATGCACGCAACAGAGACAAAGGACAGAAGTCTAGTTAGAAAAGGGTGGACAGGAAGATAGCGATTCAGTGTTGCCATGATAGTTAAATGGCTCACGCCATCATGATCAATGTATATAGAAAGACACGACAGAAGACATGTTTAGGCTTTATACGAGAGAAGAAAGAGGCCAAACAATTCACACCAGCTGTGTGGTGACAGAAAATAATAGAATATGATGGGTTTACATATATGACAATAGGAGTGACTTGATGAGTAAAAGTAAATAAACTTTATATGGATATGTAAAGAGTGAGCAGAATGTGAGTGCGAATGACAAGGGTAAGAACAGTCATAAATGTAAAGAGGAATTAAAGGTCACTGAAGGAAAGTGACGGGAAAAGAGTAATTCCCCAGTTTTGGTATGACGATATGTTGTAACATAAGAAAATGATGATATGTGACTGATATGGAAAAATGAAGACCACTAAAGAAGTGGAAATGTAATAACGTGTCGAAAGCACGTATTAAAACAAAAATCATGTAACATGAGTAGATAGTAGAGGGGACAAGGGAAGATAAGTGTTCGTAAATGGGAGGTAAACATTTCTCCCAGGAATAGACAGGGGGACGACATTAGAATGAGACTACGACGACTGAATGGCTTACGCAAACATGTCAATGACTGAATGGTTCATGCAGACATGTAAAGTGTACATAATAAGACAGGACGCAGAGCAGGTTCTAGGTATAGTGACGAAATGGTAAACGAAAACTACACCAGGTGTGTGATACATTAAAGTGGTTAGCAAGATGATGTGCGTGTGAGATAAAAGAGGTGAAAGAATGACTGTCAGGAAATAAACATGGTCGATTGTGAATGAAAGAAATGGAGAAATATAAATTGTTCTTCATTAGAAGTATGAAAGGGAAGGAGATGTGGATGAATGTAGTTATTACTAAAAGGACGGCACAAGAATGTTCCCAGTACAATAATAATTATGTTGGGTAGAAAGAAATTGTCCATCAGAGAGATGAAAATTAGTTTGCGTTAAAGAAGGGTAGAAACAACACATTGCAAAGGATCTTGTATATAGGGAAAAGTACAATATTGTTGGTACGACTATGGGGAAATTTTTTTCTCCTATGGATAAATAATTTTTGCTGGGGGGTAAGGAGATAGATGTGGCAGTACGGGAAAGAAGAATGAGAAGTTTTACATGAGTTGGTATAGACGAGATAGAAAAAAGGGATGTACAGAAATGATGCGCAAAGGAAGGGTCAAAAACAGAAAGAGGTAAGGCACGTTTTTCTCAGCATCAGGTAGAAGCGTGAGAGACGTCGGAACAGAAGCACGGCAGCCATATTGAAGGCAACCACTAGTCAAAGGAGCCTATGTATCGTCTCCTAGATATCCTGAGTCCGGGTTGTGTAGACATAAGCCTCAATATATAAGTAGGCGGACGAGTTCCGACAATAGTACAAGGAGGAAGGAGCAGTGAAGCTTTATTCTGAAGGAAGGGTACATAAGGTAGTTATGACAATTCGATGGTGGATAAGTGTACTAAGATAGCGGCCACCATAATCAGGAAAATTTACATTCCCCGGAGTCAGTCCGGTATAACTATCTTAATAACCTGAGCGCATTCCAAAAATATACATGTACTGTCCTCAAGGGGACAATATGCATAGGACAGGGACATTCTGAATTACATGGGTGTATGGAAGCTAATAGTGTTTAAGAGAGGAGAGTCGGATGGACTCAGATTGTTGGAGGGGTCACCGACGACATTTGTTATACATAGTGTAAATAAACATTTGTTCCAGTTGAATGCGGCGTTCCCATGTTTGTACCAGAGTTGCTACGTGGTATTATGTGGTCACTAAATGTGTGTTGTATATAAACGGCCAACATACGGAGAAGTCAATCACCATCGATTGAGGCAACAGATCCTGGGTAGACAAAGGCTGTGTGCACCAACCAACTGTTAACCAGCGCTGCCTCACTGCATCGGTTTTGCATCGGATGGTGGGTAAACAATATGTCGCAGGAGATGTGACTTATAGATCGCGATGACGCAAATTAAGGCAATTTGAACAGAGGGGTGTAAACTACACTCTCAGAGCGATACGCAAAAAGGTTTTTTTGTTTGTAACATGACGACGTAACAACTAGAGACAAGTGATGTAGAACTGAATGGAGCAGCAAGAAGAACAAGAGAGAAGACCTTGAATTCAAGATGGTAGTGGCAAAACCGATAACTGACGGATTCTAGAAATGGTGGAACATCTTGGGCGAATTCTAAAAATAAAAAAAAAATTGAAACGAATATTGGGGTGAATTTACCTTATACGAACGGGTCGAGGTAAATGTTCAAATGACTACGACCAATGCAAATGGATGGAGCTTAAGGTTAGTTTAAGAAATTTAACTTATCATGGAAACTGCGCTTCTTATCTACCTTAATCAAGACATTTGTAATTCAATTCTTGTTGAATTAAGAGGCGGCAATCTCGCACGTACCTTTGCGTGTAACTGCGTAGGTCTGGCAGAAATCTGAAGCCCTAAAGCTTTAAATCGTCAATATTAAAATTACTACTGAAATGGAATAGTAAAGGAAGTCTGCCTCGTGTATAAAATCCGCCTCAATCACATCTACGTGGGCAGACCGTTTCTTTATAACGTATTGGTTATAACTTGTAGAAGTAACTACTTCTGAAAGTAATAACATTGCCTTGTTTGACTTATCAACGTAATCAGAATTACTAAAATAAAATTTGTAAGATTCTAAGGATAGAATCAATTAAAGCTTGAAAACCTTTTGTAGACAATGTCTTCCAGTGAATTATCTCTAGTTGGTTCGCAGTTGAGAATTTTGTTGTATTCAAGTTCCTCCCTTGGGTATGTTGATGTTGGAGTTACTTCACAATATTCAGGATAATCAAATAGCGTGTCATCTGAGAAATAATCATCAGACATTATCCACCATGAACATTACTACCACTATACACGAAACTCACGAGCCTAACCATACGAACCTGTGACACATGGTTGGTTGTAATAACTCAGTGTGGTCTAAATTGAAAGATGTCTCCTTTCTGCGTACAACTGGAATGCATCTGCTATTCACTGGCTTTGTGCATTCAACATGCAGTTTCCATACTACCATCGCATATCGGATTTTAATTCTCAGAAATACCTCACTGGATTCGCCATTGTGAGTTGAGACGACAATCGAATAAAGAATTGTTCTGTGTTATGAACACAGCTACAGAATCTGAACCTGCTCGAGCTGTTTCTCTCCCATTTGAAAAACCATCCTCTACTAGGTGACTCGTACGAGAAAAGGTTATGTTGAATGTTTTGATGAACTGGGATGAGAAGGCTCATTTCACTTATGCTGTGCTAAGCTTTTAAAGGAAATGTTGTCATACCACAAAAACTACATGTGCTTTGTGTTTGCTACTCATGTTGTAAAATAATTTGACAAATTGAAATTTTTTTTTTCTCAGCAAAACAAAGCTGATCCACTCAGTATGTACCAAGAACTATTCTTACCCCAGCATAGTCTTCAGATGAGAATGAGTGATGTTAGTGGGCAGAAAAAATCATTCATCAAGTTGATTTTGGCGTGAAGTCCTTAACAGAATGGGAGAGGTTCCTACAGCAGAACATGGGCGTTGAGGCCCATCAAGAAATAGAAAATGTCAAGGCAAGATAATTGTCTTTGCAAGAAGAATCGCTCAGTTAAGTTCAACGCATACTTCCCTCAGCTAGAGATACTTTTCAAGACCTGTGAAAAATGAATATTTATAGAATATGTCGATATTTTACGGTATAGTGAACGCGAAATATATGCGGAGATTATGACGCATTCGCGTTGGGAAGGTCACGCCGGGTGACTTGGTTACAGGGCCTTTTGTTACGCTATCCGTCAAGCAAGAAGGTCGTGTCTTGTATTTCTTCCAAGGAAATAAGGCTGAGTATATAGCCTATATTATATAGATGAATCGATGTAGACTTCAGGGTCAGTTCGGAAATTAATCTAAGCATGAGATTAATTAAATTAAACTAATAATGGAAGGAGAATCGTATTATGATTCAAATTGTAGATGTCAAGAACTCATGTGCTCATTTCTGGCTGTTGACTACAACAGCGCACGTATATAGCCACGATGTTCATCTGACATATTGTTTTGACACGGACGGACATGAATACTATGCATGTAATTCCTAATGAACTATATATGAACTATATATGAACGTATCTTAATTTCCCATAAATTATGTTAACTTTATCCATTCTATCTTTTAATGAAAATTGAATGTACCTACGTGAATGTCTTATGTGTGAACTGTAAATAAATTCATGGACTCTGAATTGAGGACTTTATCACATCGATACGTTACAGCTATTTGCTGCATTTGCCAATGTTGATGATTATGCAAATGAAGAACTCTTCTGATAGGAAAAATATGTATCTATATGATGAGCTCCGAAAGGAACGAATGTATTCTTGGACATTCAACAAATGATTAATCAATATAACGTTGACCCTTACTCCAAGATGATAACCGGACGAAGCACGCATTCGCGATTGAACAAAATACATAACCAGCTCTAAACCAGCTCGGCCTTATTTGTCCCCGCCCCTTTATCAGCTGGCGGCCAGATGTGGCGTGGATAATTTCAAATATTAACGAGTTGAAAGAACTAAATTCCTTTCGATCGAAATGGACATTATTTGCAAATACACCGGTGACGTCATGCCCTTGACGACAGCATGAACGGTTGGAAAAGCCAGCAGCTGACAATGTCCATCAAAAAAATTTATTTGAAGCTTTCAAACATCAAATGAAACCTATTGCTGACTTTCTCAATGATACAAACAAGCTCTCGAGTCTGTCGGCGAAGCATATAATGTACGATATTACCGCCAAAACAAGATAAGTCACTGATTTTAAAGGTTAAAATATTTCGTCCTGTTCGTCCAATAACGCCATGTTCTTTTTTCGTTGTATCCATGTTAAATATTGTTCCTGTCCTTTTCATGTAGCGGGTATGGTTGGGCGGCGGTTCGGAATGAATAAAATGGCTCTCAGGATGCCGATATTCATTCTGAATGTTCCTAAGGCTGTGAATTAATAGCACCTCGCGAAGAAAGCGTCGAATTATCATTATCGGTGATCGTTTCGTTCGGACTTGCATTAATTCACTTTGCATGTTAGGTGTATAGTCATGTTATAACTGGTGTTTTCTGGTGTATTTGGTTCTTATTTTTATTCATTTACAGTCTTATGTTCGTAATCTATCTTGTTTATTCTGATCTAGCTATCTTTAATTTTAATTAAATGTATTGTATTAACGTCAAATGAGTCCTGTGACGTCACTATTTGTTACGTACACAGCTTAACTTTCTATTCAGTTCATTCTTAATCTCTCACTTCCGTTTTATACCACTTAGTTATTAATGCATTTTTTATTGTGAAAATGTCTTGTCGTATGGTAATACTGTTTCGTAATCCTTGGTTAACCCATTGTATTGTTTGTATTCATTTCATCCTTCTATAATTTAATATTAATGCTATAATTTCTTCATTAATAATAGTGTAGATGAATATGATTAAATTTTTATCAGCTTTGATGAGGAATTAGGGACTTTGCACATATTTGCAGTAGTGGTCCTAGAAATGGGCAATGCACTTTATGCCTCATGATTATGGCATAATATATAATGATTAATTATTAAAACTTTATAACATATTAATACATATTTAATATAAATTAGTACACTTTCTCAGTACTATATTGTGGAATTCGGTCTTATCTGTCCCCTCCTTATTCAGCTGCGCCAGATGTGAACTTAGTGACAATTAAGACTAATTATTTGGGGATAATACACATAATTATTAAATATTAATATTAAGCGCTTGATATAATTTCAGCAGCTTATATATAACTAACTATCATAACTATTTATGATAGATATCAGTGAGTATATATATAATATTTTTACAAAATATTATAGATTGTGGAACTTATACATAACAATACAGGAATATTGCAATTTCTTATATTGATTATTCATTCTTTGAGTAATTATAATTATCGACATAGATTCTATTGTTGATTACAATACATAAGTAATTGAATACTTAAATAATTAAACTCCAAGAATGCTTACCTTGGACCATTTCATTAAAATTGGAAAAGATTGTAATAAAAAGGGAGAGGCACTCCTTGAATTTGCTGAACAACAACTGGCAAGATATAAGGCAATGGAAGAACTTGACAGAAAGAGGCTGAAAAGAACTATTGCTAAGGCAGAGATGGAAGAACTTGAAAGAAAAGAGGCTGAAAAGAAAACTATTGCTAAAAGAACTTGAAAATTAAAGAAGAAAAGAAAAGAAAGCAGAAGACAAGACAAGAAAGAAGAAAGAAAGTGGCAAGAGATGAAATCCTACGGATTGAAGAAGAGAATAAATTGAAACGACAAGAAATCATACTACAGCAAGAAATGGAATTGCAACGGCTTAAATTGGAAACAGCAAAACTTAATTCGCAGAGTGCTGCAGCAAGCCAAAATGATAATGCTCAATCTGGATCTTCATCCACCCGACTTAAGGGCAATTATTACTTTAAATTACCACCATTCAAATTACACGTGGACGACCTTTCATCGTGGCTGGCGCGCTTTGAGGATATATGTAAGGTCAATAACCTTGACAAAACTGCATGGGCACTTAAACTTAAGGAATTTCTGGATGGCGAACCTGCAAGTGCAGCACAAAACATTGATCCTACATTAGCCACAGATTATGAGGCCATTAAGACGTTGTTATTACGTCGTTTCCACTTGAACGAAGAGGCATGTAGATTACGTTTCAAAAGTTTGTTGCCAGATAACAATAAAGATTTCACAGGTTTTATTGCTAACATACGCAATACTTTTAACAGATGGGTTGAACTGGCAGGTGTCAACAAATCTTACGACAAATTAGTCGATTTATTATTGAGGGATAAAGTATTATCTTCTGTCAGCCCACCATTCTTTGCTTATCTGCAAGAAAGAAAACCAGAATCTATTGATGAGTTAGAAAAAATTTCTTTAAATTACTGCACAGCTCATCCGAATGCTAATATTTCTGGCTCGTTGATAAGAGAACCACTTCCTGTAGCCTCCAATATGGCATATCATAATCATAACAAACCTAGAACACACAGTGTGGACAGAGGTAGGTTCAAAGGAAACTATGACATTAATTTTCATAAGGGACAGAATAACTTTAACAATAACTTTAATAGAGGAAGACAACAAACCAGAAATTATTCACCTCAGTCAAGATACAACAGTAATCCACGTAACTCAAGTTATAATCGGTCATATCAATATAATAATGGTAACAATTGGAAGAATAGCGATAATTATAACTCGAGACATCGAGATAACAATTATAATAGACGACAACGAGATAATTCAACTAATTATTCTCGTAATCGTTCTCATTCTCGTGGATCTTCACATTATAACCATAATACCGGGGCAGCAGTGACAAATGATATCACCCCTAAGGTTCAGGTTCCACCTAACGATAATACAATGAATTCTTCTGCTGCATGCTTTGCTATAAATTATAACGTGGCAAATAGTTGCCCACAATGCAATCTTATTTTTCAGAAGGCAAAGGAGACAGTGCTAAACTGCGGACACATTACACCAGAAGTAGGTCTTGCAGCCAATGATGGAACAGGCTCTCTGATTTTTAACAGAGGGATAGTAAACGGTTCTGTAGTTTCTGTATTGAGAGACTCGGGGTCCACAACCATTGGAGTGCGACAGTCGCTAGTACATCCTAGCTGTGCAACGGGGGAATATGTCCGTTGCATGACTTTTGGGGGAACTATTGAGTTTTACCCCACAGCTATTATCCATGTTAACACACCTTTTTTCACAGGTAACGTGAAGGTATGCATGCTGAAAAAGCCAATAGCAGACCTTATGGTGGGTCGCATACACGGCAGCAAGGATTGTTCACCAGAAGATATTATTGAATGGGAGAGACACAATCTATGCACTGGAAACGCCGTGACAACTAGAGCTCAGACTATGCTCATGGAGAGTGTCAATGATAATAAGATGGATGCAGAAAAACAGGAGGATATTGAGGTCAATTCACCTATTGACAGGGAATCATTTGCTAACAAAAAAAAAAAATGACAAATCTCTAAATAAATTTTTTAACCTAGTTAATAAGGTTGATAATTTAACTTCAGGTAATAAGAACAAACATTGGTTTATTATGAAAAATGATATACTAATTAGATGTTTTAGTGATAAATCACTGGTAAAACAACAAGTGATGGTACCGGCTGCTTTTAGACGGTACATTCTTCAACACGCGCATGACTCGCAGTGTGCAGGACATATGGGATATACTCGAACACGATCTCGAGTATTATCTTCATTCTTTTGGCCAGGAGTGTCACGTGATATTTCGCAGTATGTACGTTCTTGTACTACGTGCCAGGAAGTGAAAGCACGTGGAGCTTTTCACACGGCGCCTATTCAGGCTTGCGATATCTCAGTACGACCTTTTGACAAGATGGCCATAGACATAATTGGTCCACTTCTACCATCTGCGAGAGGACATAGATTTGTTCTCACGTGCATTGATTTATGCACACGATGGCCAGAAGCCATTCCATTGAAGACAACCACTACCACAGATGTAGCTGATGCATTACATCTAATTTTCTCTAGAATAGGGTTTCCTAGAAAATTATTATCTGATCATGGGTCGCAGTTTATATCCGATACCATGAAGGAGGTAATGAAAACCTGGAACATTGATAGGAATTTGAGTAGTATTTATCATCCCATGAGTAACGGTGCAGTTGAAAGACTTAACCGTACGCTTAAGCAACTTTTACATAAGGTTACTGTTAAACACCCTCAGGACTGGGACAGAGCACTCCCAGCTGTCCTATTTGCTTACCGAGAGGTGCCACATGAACAAACTGGCTTCTCTCCCTTTGAGTTAGTTTTTGGTGCCCCTCCGAGAGGTCCTATGGGACTGATAAAAGATTTATTAATTGATGCAGAGATGACTCAGGACACTCAGTCATCTTATGAGTATGTGATTAATCTTCGAAATAATATTATTGAGTCTTGCCAATTGGCAACAGCTTCTTCTGAGGCTGCAAAAGCTAAGGCTCGATCTATACAAAATCGATCTAGACGATTACGTCAATTATTCCCAGGCGATGAGGCTTATGTATTACTCCCTCACAATAACAATAAGTTATTGATCTCATGGACTGGTCCTTATAAGGTTACTGATAAAATTTCAGACGTTGATTACGTCTTAGATATCAAGGGACACAGAAAGATATTCCATATTAATATGCTCAAGCAATTTCATACACGTCCTATACACTTACAGTCAATTTTTCATGAATTAGATGACAATACTGTATCTACTTGTCATTATTCTAATCTATCTGTTATACAGGAGGAAGAATCTTCTTTTCCTGAAGTGCAGATGCCTTTACCTGTACTTACTGTCCAATCTACTGAATCTTGGCGTGATGTGACCATTTCTTCTACGGTTACACCGCAACAGCATCAACGCGTTGCTGATCTTCTACAATCTTTCCCAGATGTGTTAACTGATGTACCGGGTTGCACATCTGTAATTAGTCACGATATTATTCTTAACGATGATACACCAATTCGTGTTCATCCTTATTCTGTACCTCTACATTTTCTGAGTAAGACATCTCAGGAACTCGAACAGATGATATCATTAGGTATTATTGAGACTAGTACATCTCCATTTTCTTCTCCTTTAGTCATTGTCCGGAAAAAGGACAACAACATACGTTTATGTGTTGACTATAGGAAACTTAATGCGCAGACAGTACCGGATAGCGAACCACATCCTATCCTTGACGATTTACTTCCTCGTCTATCCAATGCTACACTTTTCACTAAAATTGACTTAACTAAAGGTTATTGGCAGATTCCACTAACCGAAAGAGCCAAATACTACACAGCATTCTCAACTCCACAAGGTCTTTACCAGTGGAACGTGATGCCTTTTGGGCTAATGAATGCTCCAGCTACCTTTATTCGCATGATGCGAAAAATTTTAGCAGGTAGATCAGATATAATTACCTATATTGACGACATATGTTTGTTTAGTTCATCATTTGAGGAACATTTTTTGGGTCTTAAATCAGTTTTGGAAATATTGCGGGATAACCATTTAACCGCTAAACCAACTAAAATTCAAATAGCGTGTAATGAGATAACATTCCTGGGGCACATTATTGGATCGGGACGTATCCAAACAATTCCCAGTACGGTTTCTAAAATATTAAATTTATCTGTTCCTCAAACGAAGAAACAGGTTAGGAGTCTGTTAGGTTTAATCCAATACTATAGCAGATTTGTACCTCACCTATCATCCATCACGGCTGTCCTGTCTTCGTTACTAAAGAAGAACATGCCTTTAAGGATAAATTGGACCGACGAATGTGACAAAACTTTTCGCACTATCTTAAAAAAATATTTTCATGCCCACCTGTTTTAAGATTACCAGATGCTTCTAAAAAGTTTGTTCTACGTACAGATGCGAGTAATTACGGACTCGGGGCGTGTCTACTGCAATATCATGATGATGTCCTTCACCCTGTACTGTATATCTCACGCAAACTGAAACCTCCGGAGACGAAATATTCCACTGTGGACCGAGAATTGCTCTCCGTAATCTGGGCAATTACCAAGTTGGAAAAGTTTTTGCTGGGATCTCCATTCCTGATCCAGACTGATCAGAAATCAGTGGCAGCATTACGTCGCTCAAACCATAAAAGTGCTAAACTTGCACGATTTGCTATTACGTTGCAACCCTACGAGTTCGAGATACAGTCGATACCTGGAACTGAAAACGTCATAGCCGACACGTTGTCCAGACATCCTACGGATTCTGAATGAATATTACAATTTCAAGAAAATTTTCTGACTAGTCAAGCATTACATTTGCAATAAACGTTATTGATATCAAGTCAGAATATACAACAATTCAGTTGGACTTCCTACCTAAATAAGGACATTTCGAAATAAACTATTGTGATCAAAATATCAAGTTTTACGGATCGTTTGAAAATTTGAACTTCAATTCCACTTTGAGTATCACTCATTTCGATTGAAAACTGTTAAAAAGGAACAATCTCTGATGTAGAAAGGACAGATACGTTGATGACTTAGTCAATTTACTTTCAAAAGTTTAATAAAGGAACTAACGATGAATGGATAATCAAATCATAATTTGATAATATGAACCTTGTGTCTTAATGAACTTTCATACAATTCAACAGGAGGTAACAACGATTGGATCTTCATGTCCAATATTATTAAATTTTCTATTTATTAAATTAGTATATAATATATAATAAAGTCAAAGTGTGATGAAAAAAAAAAAAAAATATACTAAGAAAAGATGAAACAAAAGAATATCACACCAATTAAACCTTTTAATTAGTGTAATTATTAAGGTAATGGATATTACATTATGACATTTCATATATATAGTTAAAATGTATGAATTTTTTTTTTTTTCTGCTCTTTTCTTCTGATTGCGTTAATTTAATTAGGTATCTATCCTTACACTTCATTTTCACACGCATGCTAATTTAATGTATACTTTAATATTTGGTTTTAATTGTCCGTACTTCTCAATTTTTATTTCTTTTACTCTCTTATTCTATTTCTCATTTTCTTCAATTAGATATTAATTAGTTAGTACCATACGTACATACTATAATTAATTATTTTAATTTTAGTTAGTTAGAATAATTTTAATAACACCTCACATTATTAGTTAGTCTATACATACAACAAATTAATTAGTTAATTAGTTAGTGACAGTGACATTTCCTTGTTTAATATAAGGTATATGTATGATATGACGTTGATTTTATTATAATATATTACTGACATGACCGCGACACTGTTCTAGATAGAACATCGTAGGTCATACGTCGGGTTTTGTTAAATTTTTGATAATTTGATTAATATTGTTCAAAAAAAAAATCTATTTAATAGATTTTTTTTTTGCCCCCGTCTGACAGGAAATCTGTTACGGTGTTATTTTAAATGACGGCGTCTGCTGGGGTTTACCCATGCGCAACGTTTAGGGGTCATTAATATTTATAGAATATGTCGATATTTTACGGTATAGTGAACGCGAAATATATGCGGAGATTATGACGCATTCGCGTTGGGAAGGTCACGCCGGGTGACTTGGTTACAGGGCCTTTGTTACGCTATCCGTCAAGCAAGAAGGTCGTGTCTTGTATTTCTTCCAAGGAAATAAGGCTGAGTATATAGCCTATATTATATAGATGAATCGATGTAGACTTCAGGGTCAGTTCGGAAATTAATCTAAGCATGAGATTAATTAAATTAAACTAATAATGGAAGGAGAATCGTATTATGATTCAAATTGTAGATGTCAAGAACTCATGTGCTCATTTCTGGCTGTTGACTACAACAGCGCACGTATATAGCCACGATGTTCATCTGACATATTGTTTTGACACGGACGGACATGAATACTATGCATGTAATTCCTAATGAACTATATATGAACTATATATGAACGTGTACCTACGTGAATGTCTTATGTGTGAACTGTAAATAAATTCATGGACTCTGAATTGAGGACTTTATCACATCGATACGTTACAGCTATTTGCTGCATTTGCCAATGTTGATGATTATGCAAATGAAGAACTCTTCTGATATGATGAGCTCCGAAGGGAAAAATATGTACCTATAATGATGAGCTCCGGACGAAGCACGCATTCGCGGACCAATTCGAATGTATTCTTGGACATTTCGAATAACAAATTTTGAAAGTGCTTGGCTTTTTTTAAACGATTTTCATCTGGCAACCCTGCTTCAGTGCAGAGGCCATGAAAACTGCCGCAGAGGTTATAATGACAGAGAAAAGCACCGTGCGATAAGCTGCTTTCTTGACATAGACACTGGCAGTAATTGAAAAACTGAAGAGCCAAAATAATACAGACCTGGATGACCTAAGAGTAATTCTCCACAACCTATGTCAGCGATTCAAAAGAGTTGTGATACAATAGATCCCATTGTTTCAGGCCATATCTTCGCCGCTGTGTCTTCTTCTTATTCGTCGTACACTCTCAGACGTCTGCTTGAATATTTCCAATGAAAGCAGTGATCAGCTGGAGGCTATTGGTATCTCCATAGAGGGTTTTTTTTCCCCAGGAATGATACTGATTACGGCCATATGTGCTTTCTGTTTCTCATATGCTGGGCACCTATGAAGCAGATGTTGAGCAATTATTTTATCGGTGCCATAAACAGACAGAGAGACAAACAGACAGACAGACAGGCAGGCAGCCAGATAGATAGACAGACAGACAGACCGACCGACCGACGGACGGATGGATGGATCGATGGATGGAGGGAGGGAGGGATGGATGGACAGATGGATGGATGGATGGATGGATGGATGGATGGATGGATGGATGGATGGATGGATGGATAGATAGATAGATAGATAGATAGATAGATAGATAGATAGATAGATAGATAGATAGATAGATAGATAGATAGATAGATAGATAGATAGGTAGATAGATAGATAGTTTTCGTACTGTGCCAAACAATAAAAAACATAGCGCGACTACATTGAAGTCTACAGGACCAAAAACAAATTCAGTCATCTCGTCTTGAAAGATCACGAAGTCAAGTGATTAATATTTTTAACAGCGCTATTAACTGTACACATTTTTGTCAGCGTGTTTACCCTAAAATTAATATAAATAAATCTCGACCTAGATTTGGCGACCACGTTTATTTCAATTAGCTTGAATGTAGACCCCAATGTCTTTTATATATTGACTGGTGCTCTAAAATATTACCTACGGAATCTGTGTCTAGCTTGAATGTAGCGCCCCTCGCCAAATCAATGCAATTTTTTTTTAAATTCTGCTTCTGGCGTACATCTGTTATCCGGACTTAAGCTTCTTTAAGTATAAATTTCGTGATGTTATACTCGCTTCTGTTAGTGGTACCTATATTCTGGTTGAGAAAGGTTAAAAGTGGTAGACGAAACAACGAATACCATTTATACTTGAGTATAAGTCGATCCCACTATAAGTCAACCCCTAGACTTTAGGACTTAAGAATTATCCAAAATGAAAGACGATATAAGTCGAATGTGTTTTTTGTCGATTCCAAATTTCCGCATTGCGTTGGAATTTCCTTGGCTTTCTGCAAATGTGTTGCTTTTTTTCGCTTTTAGCGTAACCCTCTCACATTTAAAATGCTTGAAATCGCCTCATTAACAAATAAAATACATGTGAGAATAAGTGAATTCAGTATAAAAGATCAGAGACAGGAAGGGAAGAATGTCAGACGTGCCCAATTCTCAACCCTTTGAAAATAAAGGTCATTTGCCCGAAAAGTCTGATTACTGTTGGCAATCGTTGATAAGAAGCAACGAGATCTCGATATTTAGCGAGAGTATTTAGCCTGAGTTATAAATTATTTCCGTTACATTAAAATGCTTCCGTTTTTCTGAATTTTATTTTAAAGAGGAGAATGGTATTATGATTTTCGTGGTTTTTTTTTTTAAAGCCAAGGCTTTGCGGGTGATCGAATATTCGCTTTGGGATCTGAGAAATGGCTTGTTTTTTGAACAGGATGCCAAATAGCAACCAGATCTCGGTATCTAAATAGATTTCTTTTATGCCTACATCAAAATGCTAACGTTTTTCAAATTTTTTTTAGAGGCAATCAATATTATGATTTTTCGTGATTTGTTTAAAGCCAAGGCTTTTCGGGCGGTCGAATATTTGATTTGGTGACTTGTTATTTGATCAGGGTGCTAAACGTGCAGCCGAAACCGAAATCAGATGTGGATATTGAATAAGTGTCTGTTGCATTCAATTTTTAGAGACGTTTTTTTATAATTTGTTGGCAGTGTTAAGCACGAAGTATTTAGGGTAATCAAGGCTTTAACATTTCAACTTTGAATTACAACAGAAACTTGTAATTGGTAGAAGTAAGGCATCTCACGCTCTAAAACGATTCATACCGTTTATTGACAGTACTTCCAACAGGCTCCACATTGTTCAGTAATGTAATATGATTATCTTGAAACCGGCCAAACACATTTGGCCCTCATCAACGTGAAATGCAGGCAAATATGCCGTCCATGAGTCCACTGTCCACGACACGATTATTCTGAATACTGTTGTCAAATATTAATCAAAGAATGTCATCATACTTCTCTGGCAGTTCACAAATGAATCTCTGGCATACATCACATCAAATATTTTCTGTAAAAGCATATACATCAGCGGACACTAGGTATTGGAGAAAGAGCTCATGCACACACATCCTGCCACCTCGAGAACAGTCAAAAGTCCCGCAGCAAAAGTTAACTACCTCTGCTCTGCGCGCGCGCTGCGTAATTATTTTTAATGACGTCATTTTAAAACAGTACTGCTCCGTTCAAGTGGTACTCAATTTGAGCACAGCGATGTTTCACTAATGAACTCATAGCGGTGCGCAAAAGGAGATGTAATAGTGCCCGATTTATACTCTGACAGTGACATTGAAGAATTACGATCTAGTAAAAGAAGTAATAATATTGCTGATAGATCAAACAAAGGAAGCTGGTCAGCTAGGCGTACTCCATTTGAAGTATGTGACTTAATAGGAGTTCAAACGTGTATTGCTTAAAGATATTTAGATAAAAATATTTAATTAAACAGTAAATTTATATCTGAAGGATACCAGTGTGAGGCGGCAAGGGCGGGGGCAACACTGATCGGTTTCATAAATTTTTGTTGCTACTCAAATATAAGTCCGGGTAACATTTTTTAATTTAACAGGGACAAAATTTCTCGACTTATACTCGAGTATATACGGTTGTCACGGCGCTATTTCGCAGTGCATCTTGTGTACGAAAAGTCAGCCGGGTAACGCCGGGTATAGCCAAACCGGCGAGTCAGGTGACTACCGGAAGTCGGGAAATAAGGCGCAATTTTAGTCAGTGAGAATCTAGCCATCGTCCTGGATGGACGCATATATTTCCCTTTGCCAGCAAGTTAGCTGTGAAGTTCATGTTATGAACTATTTGTTCTGAGTGCTTGCCATATTTCATCTTGGTGGATTATGACGTGTAATTCTAGAACTGTGTAGTATCTAGTGGGTATCTTCTACAGGCCGTAGATGTATAAGTTGACAATGACTTGAGTCTTTCTTTGTCACAGTTTTGCCGCTCAAGGTGAGCGATATTCATTGCAGTGTTTTTCAGTGTAAGTCGTACTGTCGTGTATGGTACTGATAGATTAATCTGTTAAGGCAAGTTACATTGGCTTTCCATTATTGTATTGGATGTGTTTATTGGCCGTGTGAGGCCTGGTTGTAGTGTGCATATAATTAAAGGGAAATTCCTGTTAAAAGTGTTATTTCTTATGTTAGCCATTGTTGACATTGTTGTGTGGTCATACTTCTGAAAGAACGAGCTTATAATTGTATTATAAATCCACACTGCAGCGGCGTAACCACAGTAAAGTGGTTCTTGACAACGGTATATAAAACCGCTGTCTGATTTATGGAATCTTATGTCGAAATCTTAGCACTCTGATGATGCAGATTACTAAACAGTGCTAAGATATGCATGGGTATAACCGGCAACAACTTGTAAACGTTTGCAATAACATGAATATCCAGTCATTTCCAAACTTCGCTAAAGATTGATTTATTGTAGTCATCTGATTAACGTAGGATACTGTAACTACTACTATTACTATTGCTGCTACTATAATTATTCACCCTTGTGTTACCGGTGCCCGAAAGGGAAGCAAAGAATAGTAACATAGACAACAATTTAATGTAGGACATTGTGACAGAATGGGGCCACTCGTCTCGATCTTTGTTTCACTACGGCAGTATCAGTTACATTTTTGAACTGAATGTTATTGCGTGCTTTCAATTGTCACACTTTCTTTCTTTCTCTGCTATGTGTAGCAGATATTTTGTATTTTCCTTCTTTCACCGCTCTCTGGGATACGTCGGCATGTCTGTTTATTATCCATTTAACTCGCGGGTGCAGCCGACATCAGAATACAGATCACCCCTACAAATCGCCAGCGTATATGCTAATCGCTGATAAAGGCCAGGGTGCGCGACAGATAAGAGATGACTTGTCTGGGTGACATGTTTTGGACAGAAACGGGTAACCTAATCGCTTCTAGTCCGACTTGTTATGACAAGATTACTTGAAATAGTAGTAATTTGTTACATCTGAAGCACATTGTCGTATGAGTTTACATATGTGTTGGTGAGTTCGCCTGCCAAGCAATCGGATGTTTTCTTACCATTTACGGGAAAGGTGACCTCTACATTATGTTCACAATTTTTCCATGTCAGGAATATTTTGAAATCGGCTCCCTCCCCCAACACGCGCATGTTTGAAAATGATTGGAGCTTTTGAGTAGCACCATAAGAAACAGATGCGGGGTAGGACAGTGGATATAGCCTGACGCTTTTCACTGTGAGATTCATGCCTGCCAAGACACAGCCAAACGTGCCAGAAGTTAGAATTCAGAATTTCCATTTATCAGGCCGGACTTTGTGGAACAATCTTGAAGGACGTACATATCCCAGGAAACCTATTTTAATATAAAAAAAGGAAGGCTGAGGAAATAAACACACTGAGTCATTGAGGGAATTATGTTAAAAAAAAGTAGCGACACCAAGAACACGTGTAAGAGGCCTAATCAAGTGACTTAACTCCATTCATCTGAGCAAAACCCCTGTGAGCCAGAATTGGCTTGTTGTTGGTGGTACCAGGAGAGTACTAATCTCTGGAACAAAGTGAGGGTATAAGTGGACTGACGTAGAAACGCGGGACCAGCTTGGCAGTTACTTCTTGATCGTACTTGAAACGTGCTGCACCTTTAAGCTTAACCACAGACGTGAGAACTCCAGTGAAATATTTGCACAGAACACATCAACTGGAGCAGAAACTACTATTGATAGCTAAGTGAAATGTATATGCTGCCAAAGTGAACTTTTTTCATAAAACCTACTACCATTCAATGATGAACATTTTCTTTTAAACTATTCAATTATTTTAACCCTTGTTAAAACGAAATGATTATTACATCTGTTATTTGTTAATGTACAAATTTAACTTCGATTTAATCATTTTAAATGTACTGCATGTTTGTCTCACTCAATTTACTAAACACACTCTAAACAGAGCTATAGCTATACCAGAGAAATAAGAATTCCACTGAGTAAATCAGAGGTGGGGGCATAACAAGCCAAAATTAATCATTGCGTAATTCTTCACAAAAGTGGTCGGCAGATCCTAGAATTAACCTGCTCAGCCAATGCAGCATTGTTTTGGCTTTTCTGAATATCTTGTGAATACTGCCTTGAGGTAAAAGCATCATTATCCTTCTATCTACAACTCTACCAAGAGTAATCTTGTGCAAAGGTAGACACATTTGAAGACCCACATGAGTTACTCTTGAATTTTGGCCACTTGTGGACCACTAATGCAGAGCTAGGATAAGTTAATAAGTTTCTGCAGCATTAACAACCTGGTTTTTGGAGGAACACTTTTCCCACATAAAGAAATTCACAAATTAACATGGGAATCACCAAATGGTCGGGACAGAAACTAGATAGACCACATCATGATTAACGGTAGATGGAGACATGCATTACAAGATGTGAAGGTAAGAAGAGGTGCAGCTGTGGGAAGTGATCACCGTTTAGTAATAGCAAAACTGAAAGTGAAACTAAGAAGGGTTGGACCAACAGTAACTACACAGAAAAGGTTTGACATCAGCAAATTGAAGGACCCCCTTACCAGAAAAGCTTTTGCGGCTGACAAAAAGAAACGATATCAATTTGCCAAAAGTCAGGAAAAGACATTGACTGATGATATAGACCAGAAATTCAACACCATTTCAACAATATATAACGAAAGCAGCAAATCATGCTTGGGATTCCAGGAAAGGAAGAAGCAAGACTGGATAACACCAGAAACATTAAACACCATAACGATGAGAAAGGAAATGAAAAGAAAGAAAACAGAAGCGAAGTCCCCCAGGTTAAAGCAACTATATAGCGAACAGTTCAGTCAGCTGGACAAGGAAGTTAAACGCCAAACCCGAGCCAAAAAAAAGGAATTTCCTAGACGATCTTGCAAGTCAGGCAGAAGAGGTAGCACTGAGAAATGAACAAAGCACAGTATACAAAATAACTAAATTCATCAGCGGAGAACGAGGTGCAATAACATTACATTAGTAAGAGATAAGCAAGGAAATCTCATCACGACAGCAGAGGGACAGGAAACAAGATGGGCAGAGCATTTTAGAGAAACTCTGAACAAGGAACCACCAGAGATACAATTGAATGTTCCTGAGGCTGAAAACGATCTAGATGTTAATACAGACATTCAACGAAAAGAAGAAATCATCACAGCAATCAAAGGGTTAAAGAATGGAAAAGCTCCTGGCCATGATAACTTAAATGCAGAGCTATTTAAGACAGACCCTGGGCTAGCAGCAGAACTATTAGAACCGCTATTTGCACAAGTCTGGAAAACAAGGACAACACCAACAGAGTGGAACAAAGGAATAATTGTCAAATTGCCCAAGAAGGGAGATCTTGCAGACTGCAATAATTGGAGAGGAATAACTCTTCTCTCAGTTCCCAGCAAAATACTAGGCAGGATAATTATACAGAGAATTTCAAAAGCAGTAGATCACAAACTGAGGAAAGAACAAGCAGGATTTAGAAAGAACAGAAGATGTGTAGATCATATATTTACTCTCAGGAACATTATAGAGCAGTGCTCAGAATGGCAAAGACAGCTGTACATTAATTTCGTTGATTTTGAAAAGGCTTTTGACAGTATACATAGGGACAGTTTATGGAAAATACTGAGGGCTTATGGAATTCCAAGCTGCATAGTGTCAATCATAAAAAGCCTCTATGCCAACTTCACGTGTAGTGTTGGGCAGAGCAACCTAACCTTTGATGTGAAGACAGCAGTACGACAGGGATGCCCCATATCAACCACTCTATTTTTAACAGTCATAGACTGGGTGATGCGCCAGACAACAGAGGGCAGTCCAAGAGGAATAAGATGGACTACATTTTCTACATTGGAAGATCTGGAATATGCAGATGACATTGCACCACTAACACATTCACATCAACACATCCAGGAAAAAACGGATAGACTTAATAAGTATAGCCAGCAGGTGAGCTTGAACATCAATTTAAAGAAGTCAGAGGTCATGACGCTCAATGTGAGCAACCCTGAGCCCCTATCAGTAAGGAATCAGCAACTGGTACAGACAGACACCTTCACATACCTAGGATGCATAGTAACACCAGACGGCGGGGCAAGCAAAGACATCAACAACAGAATGAACAAAGCAAGAACAGCTTTTTTTAGCCTAAACAACATCTGGAAGTCCTCTCAATACAGCACAAGCACAAAATTAAGATTATATCAGAGCTGTGTGCTTTCTGTGCTTCTCTATGGTGCGGAAAGCTGGAGAGTTACAGAAGAAGGAAATGTCGAAATTGTCCTCTTTTCACACAACATGCCTAAGAAAAATTCACCGAATCTTTTGGCCGAATACCATCACCAACCAAGATCTGCTTACTCGGAGCAAGCAAGAGGACATGCACACCATCATAGCTGCCAGACGCTGGAACTGGATTGGCCATGTCCTCAGAAGAGATCCCGATGCCATCACAAGAACAGCTTTGCTTTGGACCCTTGAAGGAAATCGAAAGAGAGGCCGACCAAATACAACTTGGCGGAGGACTGTGGAGGCTGAGATGCAAAGAATGAACCAGAGTTGGGGCACTGTACTAAGGATGGCCACCGACCGAGCAAAGTGGAATAAATTTGTTGTTGCCCTACAAGACGCCACTAGGCGTGATGGCCACTGACAGCTTTGACGGTCGGCGGCTAAGGACCAAAGAAGAAGAATGCAGAGCTAAGGGGAGGCAACAGTGACAAGCCCAACAGGCAGATAGATAGATAACTTTACAGAATTCATTCAACAATACTTGTTCACGGCAGCCATGGTGAAACAGTTGGCTCAAGATCACAAAATGCAGCTACCCACTACGCGTTTTGGCAAAAGTGAATAAAAAAGTGAAAATAAAGTGTTTTTTATTTTTAAATTAATGATGAGAAATACCCCGTTCAACCTCTTGAAGGGTTATAATTAGGATATATAGCGTTTTCAAGTCCAAGTAATATGTTCAATTGCCGATATGCGAAAGTGGCATCATATTTTCTGTCCAATCATTGTAAATTGGGCAAATCCAAAATTACCAAAGTGTGTGTGCGTGTTTTTAAAAATAAAAAAGAGAAAAACAAAGCAAAAGAAACTAAACAAAAACATGAAACAGAGGGAAGGGTGTACAGGCCTGGGGTGTTTAGTTTGTTATTTAACTGACTTACATTTGTCATAAGTAATATGTTTTGTTAGAACACCACCGACCTTCACCTTCCGTCATACACTCACCAATCATTATATATTCACTGTTATTCTTGTTAAATAATGTTTGACTATTATGCAGTTCCCCAAGGTTTGTCTATTCTTTACACCTTTTCTCTAATTAACGGTGAATTTGAAGCCTTCAAATAATCTAATTCTGGGATTCTCATTTGTTAATACTTCTTACATTTTAGCAAGGAACGTTCTATATTATTGTCTTGAAGACATTCTGCACAGTAAGGTTCTTCTATTCTGAAATAGCTTTTTTTCAGCTGTAGTATGAAAAGTTTACGGTTACTGGGAATTTTCAATTCCCTAGATATCTGACATTTTCTTGTTGGAGCCTTGAACAGCTTATGTGCATGTTTTTTATTTTTTTTTATTTTTATTTTAACAATGAAAAATATCTCATTCAACCTATGGTGGGTTATAATTGGGATATATAGTATTTTCAATTCCAAATAAGATGATTAACTGCCGGTACGGGATTGTGGCATCTGTGACGACACGTCTGTAAGTGTCCTTTTGTGTGATCTCTCAGCGCTTCAGCCCTCCGGCAGTAAACTTCTTTTCTTCATATTTTTTCATTATTCGCTTGTTATGTGGCATAAATCATGCCTTTTAATTCGTTATTTTCATTATTTTGCTCTATGCTGGACATAGCATGGTGAATTCTCTAACACGCCACTTTCCTATGGCAGTATTTTCTACGGGAGTAATGCGTATCTTATTGTTTCACACTCCACTCCCAGACTGTTGTTACGATTCGCCAGGTTTGGTGACCCGGCCAGCGATAATATTTTATCGTCTAATCTGTCTACCGCCTGTGGAAACGTGGCGATCAAACATTTGACCCAATTGGAAAGCTGTTTATCATGTTGACACAAGCCGGTTTTGTGATACGATGAAAGAAGACAAAACGGTCTGGCCAGACATCGGTGCAGAGGTGCGCCGGAAGTCTTATGTAACGATTTGACATCACTGTTGTAAGAGGCCACGCGTGTATATTAAATTTTATATTTTCAAATACGCGTGGAATGAGTAATGATAAACTTCCCCACCCAAACAGTGCTAGATGGATTAAATTGGTTCGCCAGAATCAACTTTGATTTGATTGAAACTTTCGGCGGAAACACAACTAGGATTTGAAAATAAGGATTGTGAGATATAATCTAACAAACTCGGAGTCACAGCACAGAGAAAGACTGCATCGCAGCGGCAACTAAACACCTCCTACAATCCAGAGGACAGAGGATAGGACTTATAATTCCACAACTATAAGTACCAGACCGAGTATTGGGCAACTTTTGAATTTACAAGTAAACCAGCAATTTTTAATACAAGACTGGAAACTTGGGAATTTTATCACAAGGAGTCATAAGAGGAATTATAGATTTCCAGACCAAGTGTTTCACCCGTCATAAGAGGAATTATAGATTTCCAGGCCAAGTGTTTCACCCGTCATAAGAGGAATTATAGATTTCCAGACCAAGTGTTTCACCCATAATAAGAGGAATTTCTCAGACTTAGGTGATTCGAGCAGCATCTAAATACAGGGCTGTGGGTCCATTCTAATCTGCGCCAGGAGAATTCGTGGTTACAAGACATCAAACAACAGTACTGAAGTTCCTACGCCACTAGTGTGAGAGAAGAGTATCAACACTGACTTCGTACAGTGGACGAGTTACGTGGTGAAGTGTACTCATCACCAGAAAGAAGTGACGGAAACCACAGCTGCAGGACGTATCTAGAGCTAAGTTTTATAAAACAGGCTACAGCAAAAATACGGACATTATTATTAACGCCCTATCTAAACCTCAGTGAGGAAACCTTAATTTCCATTTTCACAAAATTTTCCATATTTATTTTCCTATGTTAAAAACTTCTTGACTATTAAATTTGTTGTACGTTATTTTAAACTAAACAATTATAGTTGTGTCACAGAACAGTTTCATGAGTGTGAATGATGATAGTGGTTGGTATTGAGAGTCACTGAACTGATGTTGTAAACACTTGTTTAAATGTAACTCAGCTACTGAGTTAGACACTGATGTTGTAAACACTTGTTTAAGTGTAACTCAGCTACTGAGTTAATGTCTGACTTTATGTCAGCATTATTGTGACTTGTGTGTGTGCTGGGAGAGAGCGTTTGAGTGAATACAATTCTGGGGTGACTGAGACATTCTGTGTTTGGCAGCCGAGCTGGGCGCTCGAGTCTGTGTTTGGAAGCCGAGCTGTAAGCTCGTATTTGTGACTGAGAGGATCCATAGTTTTGATTATGATATTTATGCTGTGATAGATCCTAAACACTTATTTCTTTATGGCGATGATTTTCTCGCCTGGAGGCGCTCCTGTTGGAGCCATAGATGTATGTTCATGGAGAACATTATAAGGTGACGACTTTCCACCTTGGAGCTACGGAGGAGTAAGGCGACGCGTTTCCCGCCTTGTAGCTATAATAGATAATGTACAGGCGAAGTGTATTGTCCCGCCTGGAGAGGATTCTGTGAATCTATATGGCGATGTTCATGCCGCCAATCACTAATGATAAGTGATATACACCTGGATGGTGATGTATTAGTGCGATGGTGTTTTTCCGCACGTAGAGTTGTTTGAGGGATTATTGTGTGCGAAGAGTGTATACCGCACCAAGGACATTATGTTTACTGTTATGGTGTGTTCGGAGAGACAGTGTATGAATACTGTAGTTTATTATGTCCTACAGGCAGCGTTAGCCTCAGTATGAGGTCAGTGTCGTTGACGAGATATTTGATATCCAAGACACGTATGTGAATGTTCAATAAATGTTATGGAACTGTACCAGTAACGTTTGTGTTACTGCATACCCCTAGCGTTGTTGATCATCTACACACGCCACCCCATCATCATATGCCTTATATAGTATCCTGACAACTGGGGAAATCGTCTAAACAGTTCCTGACAGCTGGGGGCTCGTATAAGGAGTATTGTGAACCTGGAGAAGCAAGGAAAGATTAACCACTTCAACCCCGCATCTACGAATGTAAACAGACTGTTATTGTTACACTGTGCTGGCGAGCTACGGTCCTGAAGTCCAAAAATACTCTCAGCTAATCAACGGAGACCTACTGACCAGTTTAGATACAGCAGTGTTTTCAAGCTGTGTCCTGCTTGAAATAGTTGGAATACCCTGGCGAAGTCTGCGCAGTAGAATTTTCCTGAAGTAGCCTACTGCCTTGTCAACCGTGCTGTGTTTGACGGTGTTCTGGCTGTTACAACCATAAGCTGACCTGTCCTACAGATTTGCACTGGCTTGTCGAAGTGTGTCGTTTTGAGTCTGAGTTTCTACGTCAGGTGATGTGCTATGTGTGCTGTCTACATCCTTTCGCGAAATCACCAGGAAAGACAAGGGTGAACAACTACTACGAACATTGTTCTTCAGCCGAGTGGATTGTCAAGTTTACTTGTACTTAAGATATGTATTATTTTTAAAAATTAGTATTGATTGTTTGTGTATTCGTTTTCTTTGGTTATCGTTTGTGTACGTTATTTTGTGCGGTGTGTGTTCATTTGATTTGCACAGTTTGTTTAGGCGTGTTTACCTTTTGTTGATCTGTTGTTAGTATGGCATTCTTTTCTTAGCTGTGTTGTTTGATTGTTTGTAATTGTTCTTTGATATTTGGAATCTAATACTTGGTTTTCTTTTTCAGCTTTATTCATGTATTTTGAAGTAAATTAGGATATATATTTTTTTCTTCTTGTTTTCAGTATTATAGATACTTCATCTAACTAGGTAAGACCTAGATTATAAGCATTATATTTACTTCTGATTTAATATTTAGTACTGTAGACATATTTTACATTAGTATTATTGTAGTGCATATATTAGTGTTTATATTATAGATTTGTTTAGATGTTAATAGTCTTCTGTTTCTTTTTATTCAGAATTTGTCAGTTAGCTAGAGTGCTATCGCCCAGTACTTCTGATTCTGTTACGGCAGACTTTCAGCATATTGATTGGACCTGCCATTCAAGACACTACTTCAGAGATAAGTTGTTTTATTTCGTGCAACATATACTCTTCTCTGTTTACATACCACTTAAACTTTTTCTGGTGGTCATCCATTGTACAGTGTTTGTATTCGTTGCGTTTATTTCCGGCTATATTTTTGCGTGAGATTAATACATCTTTCTTTCCCGGAAGGAATCTGTATTGATCCGTCTAAGGTCTTGTGAAATTAATTCCATTTTGGTCTGCCGGTCTTGTGATAGACTCGGAGGTGTAGCCAGTTGGTATTAATTGAACATTTATTTGCGTTAGCTGTTTAAAGTCTGGTTTGTGTAGCCAGTTGGTATTAATTGAACATTTTTTTGCGTTAGCTGTTTAAAGTCTGGTTTGTATATCCATTGTCCTGTAAATAACAGTATTTCTCATGTGGTGTTTACATATGGTTTTCTTGTGTAAGTTCTTACTATCACTGTAAATAAGTTCATTTTACAGTTCCATTGTTGTTGTTTTTGTTTGCAGGCGTGGTATTATACACCTATACCTATTTTCCTTTTACTTTCATCTGTTATCCCCCCGCCTGTGGGTTATTGTTTGTCTTTCTTGTATTTGTACTGTATTTCATCATCATCAGACCCATTTGTCTTCTTGGAAATCATTTATATATTTTATGCATGACTTGATATGGGTGAGTATTGAGAGTGAGTGGTATAGGTAGGCATTTGTAATTGGTTATTTAAGTATTCATTATTTCATTAGTGTCGTAGATTTTTGATAGGAAAATTAAGACTTGGGTTGGTCCCTTCTGAATAGATTAGAATAAGTGATAGTCACAGTGAGAGGTAGTAAATAGAAATAGATTTCCACGAGTGAGATGGTAGAAATTTATAGAGGCTGTCCCGGAAATCGAGAATCTCTCTCTCTCTCTCTTTCCGCCTATCTTCTACAACAGATCCAGAGGAGTCAGACAGTCTATAAAAAATTATGTATATATTAATATATCTCTATCCACTCACGTGCCCGCACATACAAGTGACGACAGTTAGACACACAGACGTGGGAAAACTATAACAAGGATTATATAGATATTATGGGAACGAACTGACCACCACGCTGAAATAAATGTAGGTATAGTTTAATTATCATAGTAAACTTACATCACAACATATAAAATACATTTTAAAAAATGTACACATAGTCATAAAAAATCAAGGAATGCTACAATAGTGATAGACCCGTTTATATGGTCCTTCCCCTGGATATATATAGCTCACAGTCCCGTTAGAAGAAAGTGATAACCCCAAAGAGTCACAGATACACATGATTGAGTCTATGGTTTCCCCCTTTTAAGGTATGGACAGACTTGATTCTCTGCTTATTTCTAAGGAAAAATATAGTTAGCAATAACTTGAATAAAGAAAGTTACAACGTGGGTGACTCAACAAAGAACATCCTTCAGTCTACTTTCACTCGGTTCTTTCATCAGGGCCCTGATATACTTACAATCGTACCTAAACTCGTGCTGTTGCCCGCCGTCTGGCGCAGACTTCGGGACACTCACACATTTTTTATCTGTTTCTGTCGTTTAATGAAGCGGATCCCAGCTCTGCAGATTTGTTTGTTGGTTTCATCAAAATGGATCCGGGGAGCGTCTGCTTCATGCGATAGTTATTTCAGACTAAAGTTAGTGTCACTTGACTCACGAGGTAAGAATTAGGCTTAAACGGGCACACACTGTCAGAACACGAGGTTTCCCGTAATTAGGGAGATGACCGGTGGACAACTTCTCTCAACAGATAATCTAGGTTCACCACACACTTTTTCAACAATGTCGGAAAGTTAATGTTTTAGATTTCTGTAATTATTCTCGCCACAAAGTAGCCTCAACACAGAGTTCGAGGAGAATATGATCTGCCTCAAAGGCCCAGTATAAACATTTATTCTTTTAAAAAACCTGTTAGTGGGATTGGTATTCTGTCTATCTCTGAAGGCACACGCACTGTCAGACAGGTGGTACTTGAAAAAAATCCACGTGGTTAAAGATATAAAATGTCATGTTTCTCACAGGTATGTCTCTGTACTAAACGCCGGCAAAATTTGGGTTACCCCAGTATTCAGTGAATAAAGAAAAACACATATGAAATATTTTACATATTATGTACTCAATATAACTTACATTTTTTAAATTGCAAGCGTACAGCTTGACTTATCATTTAAACTTTCCCGTGAAATAAGTTATATATAAAAAATCAATCAACATGAATTAGGAATACCTACGTATTCCGTCAACACTCATGAGGCATCTAGCATTTATAAGTTAGTTTAGAAAAATTATTCTCGTCTGATTATTTAGCAGTAAAATTAAATTCCTTAATAGCCGACTGAGTTTAAGCTAGAAATTATAATTTCTGTTTTCCACTGTAACTCGTCACTATAAAATAATACAGACTATGTAAATTAAGCACTCTGCACCAAATCTAACTAGTGAAATATGAAATAAGCGATTATCACTTTAAACACTTCACAAAATTACTAGATATCTAATATATAATATTTACCTCCGCACAGAACTACAGGTAATCGCACACTTTAGAAATTATACGCTGATATATTTATTAAAGTCTAGAAGTTCGACAAATTGTCGAAACAAACTGAGAAACATCGCTAGACAGCTTATTATATTCACGAGCAACCTGTCTACTGCGAATTTGGAGAATGAATGAAAATCTAGTTTCAAACTCCGGTAAATATCTTAAACCAGGACAAAAGGGTCTCAACTTATTTCGCAAAACCGAATAATCTCCCCTTCTCATTCTTAAACACCTTACATAAACTAGAAGACTACCATGAACTGACACTCGTGCGTTTTCACACCTCACGCTGACCAGGGCCAACAGTGAGTGCCTTGTCAGCTGGGATTTCCAGACAAATGTCTCAAACTGCGCCGAGGAGATGTCGGTTATCGCGCCTCACCTGAGCGCTCAGCCGATGAAACTCGTTGTGGCCGGTGAAAATGCAGACCAAATGTCGCCTATAGGTCTGGCGAAAGCGAATATTCACAGTTTCGTCCACTACGCAATAACCTTCCGAGCCTGGCATCTTCGTAATAACATCACTAGTGCGTTTCTAAATGAGAACCGACACTCGGCGAAAGTTTGAATGGGAAAATAGTAATGTTTAAGTCGCAAACGAACGAATGCGAAAAATACAGGAAACGGATAAAAGAGCGATGATAAAATAAGAGGACACGGGTAGAGAAAAGAAGAGAACAATAGAAAATTTATTGATCATAATCTCTACGTGACAGAACGTCCCCCCTTTAAGATATGGAAGCACTCCATGTCTACGTTATGGAAATAAATTTCCTATATCCGTAGCTTCAGGGTGTCTGTCCTCTTCCCTCTCATCTCCCCCTCCATCTCTCTCCAATTCCTACTCAAGTCTACTCCCAAAGTGTCCTTTCTCTGGAATGTCTCCCATGCGCGCTTGAAAGAGCGTCGCCGCTTCTGACATTTTTGAAAGATTTCGTGTGTGTGCAGTGAAATTTCCCTGCCACTATCGTCATCTTCGTCAGTTTTGGCGATCGTCAGGAGATGGTCGGAGGTTGGCACCAGTCTTTCCAAGAATCTCTTTAACAGATTTAAATGGAAAACTTTCTCCTCTCCTTGAATAGAGATCTCGTAGTTAGCCTTAGAAATCTTTTTCAGGACGGTAAACGGCCCTTGCCATCCGATCCTCAGTTGGTTGTTTCCGGTAGGGAGTAACACCAAAACTTTCTTTCCTGCTTGTAGATCTCTCTCTTTCGCGACTTTCCTGTATCGGTTAGCGTGCTTTGTGCGTGCTCGCTTAAAGTTAGTCGTTGCTAGGTCCCATCTTAGTTTCAACCTTTCCTTTAAATCCGATACGTATTTACTTGCTGAGACGACTGTCTCATCAGCCTTCTGGTCTGTCAGCGACCAAAGTAAGGCTTCAAGCGGGCCCTTAAGGGTCTGCCGAATAAAAGCGTAGCTGGCGGAAATCCTGTGGAAGTATGAGGAGATTCTCTGTAGCCAAATAAAGCTGCCGGAATGCAACAATCCCAATCTTCAGGTTTCACTTGTGCCAGTTTACTTAACATCATGTTGAGGTTTCCGTTAACACGTTCTACTAGCCCATTTCTGGCCAGAGTGTAAGGCTTAGTGTAGATGTGCTGGTCCCTCAAGATCTTAACGATCTCATCCATCAACAGGTTTCGGTATGGAGATCCGTTATCCGTCAACACTTGCTGAGGGAATCCCAACCGAGTGAAAATCTGCACTAGGGCTTCTGCGACATGCTTAGCATCTGCTCATGTTAGCGGGATAGCTTCTGCCCATAAAGTGCATGTATCGACTAAGGTCAGGATAAACCTGTTCCTTCTTTTAGTCCTTTCTAAGGGTCCTAAAATGTCGATCACAACCCGTTCAAATGGTGTTCCCACTATTGGCATTTCACCCAAAGAGACTGGGGATGTCCGTTGCTTGGGTGGTACACGTTGGCACTGGGCACAGGATTTGACATATCTGATAATATCAGTATTTACTCCTGGCCACCAATAATGAGTGGTTATACGTTGGTTTGTGGCGTTCTGTCCCATATGTCCGCTGAAGGGAAGAGAGTGCCCCATTTCTAGGATTTGGCTTCTGTACTGTTTCGGTACTAGGAGCTGGTTGTAACCTTGGTCAGGCTTGCCCGTTCTGCGATAAAGTACGCCATCCTTAGAAAAAAAGTCCCCGTGTTGTCTAGGTTCCTTAGCCATGGGCAGTTTCCTAAAGCAGGGTGACAAAGTAGGGTCCTTTTGTTACGCTTCTTTAAGTTCCATGGGTAACAAATTAAGCGCAGGCTCCCGTTCCTTATTGGTTTGCCCTCCTGTAGTTACTGCTGCCACAATCGGCTCTTCCGGTTTCCCAATAAACACGTATCTACCGCCAAGTATGACTGGGTAGATGGGGTCATCCATAACAGCCGCTTTGATCACGCCTCTGACAAAATCAGAGTGGATCTCCACCAATGCGATGGGAAGCGCTGTAGGTGCATCACTCTTAGAGACTCCACAAAGTTCGACGGTCTCTCCTGTCTCTTGACCGGGTTCAACCAGGTTTCTGGCTACAATGCAATCATAAGAAAGCCCCGTGTCAAATAAACAAAACAGTTTGAGAACCGTTCAATGTAACAGTACCTCGCGTTGAGGGTGTATCCCCAACAGGTTGGGAATCACTGTCAATAATTCCGCTTTGCGAGACTGTTAGCAAGCATCCTATGCGTTTCGGCTCGGTATGCTCGCTCTGATCATTAGTCCCGTGCTCAGGAGTTCTTCCTTTGCCACCTTGTCCTTTCTGGCTGCGCTGCCATGTAGGGCGGTCGGGTTGATCAGACTGTTTACTGTGGTTGGGGTATTTGTTTTTGTAGAACTTGGATTTTTCAGGAGGGGGGTTTAGAGGTCCAGTTTCTCTGTGGTTATTCTGATTAGAAGCATGAGAAGCATGAGAAGATTGGTCTAGATTATTTTTCCGAAAATGCTCTTCTGTCGGTTTACGTTTTGTGGCCGGTAGTTCAGCCAGCGCATTGTGATATCGCTCAGACTTTTCTAAGATGTCTTCAAACTTTTCTGCACCCTGCTCAGCTAGAAATCTCCGGGTATCAGCAGACAAAGTGTTCTTTATTTGTTCTGTTAAAACAATTTCCTCCAGACCTTCATAGGTAGAGGGGAGCTGCGAGAGCCCTAGGCACTTTGTCATATATCCCCTTAGACGAGAGGAGAACTGCTGAAAAGTTTCAGAATTCTCATTTCTGCTGTTGCGAAACAGTTGCAAAAAATTGCGAGCATTCATTTCGAAGCGCTCCAGTAACGCTTTCTTCAACACATCATAGTTGTCTTGTTGGCTGCTCTCCAGTTTGGCGTAAACATCATACGCAGAACTTTTTAAAGCCTGGGAAAGCTTCACATTCCAACGCGACCTCTCTAAACCGTACAGAGTTGCAATTTTCTCAAATTTTTCTAGATACGTGTCAATCTTCTCATTTGGACAAGGGAAAGATTCTAGCGCAAAAGACATAGCAGTGAGGTGAGTAGATTGAGTGCTAGAAGGATCAGTTAAGGAAGAATGAGGAGAAGACTCTCCATTGCTGGAGGTAGAGGCAGCGCCACGACTTTGGAATTCTAGAGTTTTAAGAGCTAACTCATGCTGTCTCTCTTCTCTCTCCTTCTCATGCTGTTTCTCCCTCTCCTTCTCTCTTTCCTCATGCTGTCTCTCCTTCTCTCTTTCCTCATGGTGTCTCTCCTTCTCCTTCTCTCTTTCCTCATACTGTCTCTTCTTCTCTCGTTCGTTCGCCCTGCGGATTTCCATTTCCTCATCCATCTTCCTCTGCTCTCTAGCTTCAGCTGCTTTCCTCTCCGCATCATATCTTTCCAGTTCGTTCCTGACAAAAGCTTTCGCTTCGTCGCCGTCCAAACCTTCTTCTTTTGCTTCGTCCCTGAGGAGTTTTCTAAGCTTCGCCCTCTCTGCCATAATAAATCAGTGACTGAGACTAAGTCGAGAAAGCAAGAATAAAAAGATACGCTGGTTCCTACCACTTGCGAGAAATTACAAAAAATCAAAAAGATGATATTCTTTAACCTGGGATACCTCCTTCAAAATATAGTACCTAACTATCGCTGCTATTAATCGGCAATAAAGCATCTAATGCAGACGACTACGCCAAATAAATGGTAGTTAAGATTACTCACTGAAAAATAAGTTGCTACAGTGGAAACAAAATAATTATTGCAAAAATTTAAAGAGAAAAAAAAATTCCCTTAATTTTTAATCCACTATCAAGTTTACCCCTGAAGACAGTTAGGGTAAGGGAGGCAATTAATCTGGACAAATAGTCCGAAACGCACTCCTTAACTTAGTTAAAACATCTTCCTGCTTCAGAACCCTGTGAATGTTATACACTCACAAACTTTACCAGCGTTTAGTATTACAAAATCAGTAATTAACATATATTCCGACAAATCAACCTGTAACTCAAATGTATAATGCTCAAAATGCTGTGGAAAAAACAATTATTAATTGTGTGGTCAGCACGCCCATAAACAGATCGCTTCGTCTAGGGGATAAATTATTTTTAAAAGATACAAAACTCACAAGACATTACACTCTTACTCTATATCAGAATACAGAATCTACAGCCGAGGTGATATTTATCTTACTCGCCTTCCTATTCTAAGTTCAAAATCCGGATAGACGTGTACACATTTGTCGTCCTTGCTCAGGATTTTCAGTTCAATTACCGGAAACGAGCGCACATTTGTCGTAGATTTTTGATAGGAAAATTAAGACTTGGGTTGGTCCCTTCTGAATAGATTAGAATAAGTGATAGTCACAGTGAGAGGTAGTAAATAGAAATAGATTTCCACGAGTGAGATGGTAGAAATTTATAGAGGCTGTCCCGGAAATCGAGAATCTCTCTCTCTTTCCGCCTATCTTCTACAACAGATCCAGAGGAGTCAGACAGTCTATAAAAGATTATGTATATATTAATATATCTCTATCCACTCACGTGCCCGCCCATACAAGTGACGACAGTTAGACACACAGACGTGGGAAAACTATAACGAGGATTATATAGATATTATGGGAACGAACTGACCACCACGCTGAAATAAATGTAGGTATAGTTTAATTATCATAGTAAACTTACATCACAACATATAAAATACATCAAAAGCATGTACACATAGTCATAAAAAATCAAGGAATGCTACAATAGTGATAGACCCGTTTGTATGGTCCTTCCCCTGGATATATATAGCTCACAGTCCCGTTAGAAGAAAGTGATAACCCCAAAGAGTTACAGATACATATGATTGAGTCTATGGTTTCCCCCTTTTAAGGTATGGACAGACTTGATACTCTGCTTTATTTTAAGGGAAAATATAGTTAGCAATAACTTGCATAAAGGAAGTTACAACGTGGGTGACTCAACAAAGAACATCCTTCAGTCTACTTTCACTCGGTTCTTTCATCAGGGCCCTGATATACTTACAATCTTACCTAAACTCGTGCTGTTGTCCGCCGTCTGGCGCAAACTTCGAAACACTCACACACTTTTTATCTGTTTCTGTCGTTTAATGAAGCGGATCCCAGCTCTGCAGATTTGTTTGTTGGTTTCATCAAAATGGATCCGGGGAGCGTCTGCTTCATGCGATAGTTATTTCAGACTAAAGTTAGTGTCACTTGACTCACGAGGTAAGAATTAGGCTTAAACGGGCACACAGTGTCAGAACACGAGGTTTCCCTTAATTAGGGAGATGACCGGTGGACAACTTCTCTCAACAGATAATCTAGGTTCACCACACACTTTTTCAACAATGTCGGAAAGTTAATGTTTTAGATTTCTGTAATTATTCTCGCCACAAAGTAGCCTCAACACAGAGTTCGAGGAGAATATGATCTGCCTCAAAGGCCCAGTATAAACATTTATTCTTTTAAAAAACCTGTTAGTGGGATTGGTATTCTGTCTATCTCTGAAGGCACACGCACTGTCAGACAGGTGGTACTTGAAAAAAATCCACGTGGTTAAAGATATAAAATGTCATGTTTCTCACAGGTATGTCTCTGTACTAAACGCCGGCAAAATTTGGGTTACCCCAGTATTCAGTGAATAAAGAAAAACACATATGAAATATTTTACATATTATGTACTCAATATAACTTACATTTTTTAAATTGCAAGCGTACAGCTTGACTTATCATTTAAACTTTCCCGTGAAATAAGTTATATATAAAAATCAATCAACATGAATTAGGAATACCTACGTATTCCGTCAACACTCATGAGGCATCTAGCATTTATAAGTTAGTTTAGAAAAATTATTCTCGTCTGATTATTTAGCAGTAAAATTAAATTCCTTAATAGCCGACTGAGTTTAAGCTAGAAATTATAATTTCTGTTTTCCACTGTAACTCGTCACTATAAAATAATACAGACTATGTAAATTAAGCACTCTGCACCAAATCTAACTAGTGAAATATGAAATAAGCGATTATCACTTTAAACACTTCACAAAATTACTAGATATCTAATATTTACTACAGGTAATCGCACACTTTAGAATTATACGCTGATATATTTATTAAGCCTAATGGATATGAACGCAGTTTCATAATCCAGATATACCAGGTTCGAAACCTGCTGCAGGCGGTTTGGTAGCAGATCGCTTTGTGTGGATTTTTAACAATGGTATAAGCGCCGTACCGTTCAGAAAGCAATGGCAAACTACTGAACGTAAAAATTGCCTAGAAAAATCACAAACAGCCCATAAAAGCTGGGGTTGATTGCCACATCCTGTAAAGGATAAGCAACTAACTTATTTATTAAAGTCTAGAAGTTCGACAAATTATCGAAACAAACTGAGAAACATCGCTAGACAGCTTATTCTATTCACGAGCAACCTGTCTACTGCGAATTTGGAGAATGAATGAAAATCTAGTTTCAAACTCCGGTAAATATCTTAAACCAGGACAAAGGGGTCTCAACTTATTTCGCAAAACCGAATAATCTCCCCTTCTCATTCTTAAACACCTTACATAAACTAGAAGACTACCATGAACTGACACTCGTGCGTTTTCACACCTCACGCTGACCAGGGCCAACAGTGAGTGCCTTGTCAGCTGGGATTTCCAGACACATGTCTCAAACTGCGCCGAGGAGATGTCGGTTATCGCGCCTCACCTGAGCGCTCAGCCGATGAAACTCGTTGTGGCAGGTGAAAATGCAGACCAAATGTCGCCTATAGGTCTGGCGAAAGCGAATATTCACAGTTTCGTCCACTACGCAATAACCTCCCGAGCCTGGCATCTACGAAATAACATCACTAGTGCGTTTCTAAATGAGAACCGACACTCGGCGAAAGTTTGAATGGGAAAATAGTAATGTTTAAGTCGCAAACGAACGAATGCGAAAAATACAGGAAACGGATAAAAGAGCGATAATAAAATAAGAGGACACGGGTAGAGAAAAGAAGAGAACAATAGAAAATTTATTGATCATAATCTCTACGTGACAATTAGTATTTCTTGCTTTACTGTTGTAGCAAGAGTCTTAAGTGGGACTATTTTCATTAAATAGTGTTACCCACTTTCGCTTTCAGTGGCTATAGCTATTGCACAAAGAAATTTAAACATGGGCAATTCTGCAGGTTCCATGGATGATTCATTTTCATCATGTGATGAGCCTATGCAACAGTGTAGTGGAACATGTGAGAACAGAAGAAGGAGGAAAGCTCTGGGAAAATTGGCGGTAGCGATAAGGAATGGTGATACATACGAGGTGTTTGACTCGAGTGTAAAGGTTAAGAAGGGAGATAAGATGAAAGTTTACTGTTTGAAAATGAAGAGTACCTTTGAGACTATGGTTCAACCAGAATGCAGACAATACAATGAGAGGCCTAAATTGAATCTGAAGAAGAAAGCAGATCCAGCAGTAAATAAGGAGAATACTGAAACAAGGAGTACGTCAGTTCAAACTGATACAAATGATGTTTTTTTACAAACAGATGACAATTGGGAAAGCACAACATTCCCATACGAGATGTCATTGATAGAGACTGGGGTCAAGATACCGGATAAGGGTAAGACAGATGATAATTCAGTCAAAAGTAAGGAGGTAGTAAGACCAGAGAAAGAAATAGAGGAGAAATACACTGGTGAAATACCAAGTATAGAAAAAAAAGATAAAGTAGTAGAGGAGAAATACAAGGCTGCAATACAGAAAATAGAGGAGCAAGCAAAAAGAGTTGACAAGCAAGACAAAGCATCTGAGAAACCAGATTGTGTTCCAGTGTCTATACATGCAGAGACATGTTACACATCACAAGAAGTCACTACTCAAGAGAGTGTGTTATCGTCTGATACAGGTCAATTAGATATTGACAAATTGACCCAAGAAGAATGAACCTTTGAGGAAAAGATTAGATGAAAAATTTAATACTGTTTTGCAAAGATTAGAAGAGGAATTTAGTGTTAGCCTTCGAAAAATACAGGATGAACTCAATGCAGAACTGAACAGGATAGAAGTTGAGTATGAGCGTAATACTCAAATTATAGAGGAATATTGCAAAGTCCCATTGGATCGTGTGGATGAGAAATTTACTGTTTTATGGATTAGTAAGGAGTCACAAGCTAAAGAACTAGGAGAGCAATTTAAGACTGGAAAAAAAAGATTAGAGCAGCAAGCCGAAGCATTGAAAGATCAAGTTAAATCTTTGGAAGAGCGATATGAGACTACATCTGATACAGATCTGTCCGATTTGGAGAAGGTACCAGAAGATGCAGAAATTCAATACAAAAAGGCTAAAATAGAGCATACTGCATCTGTAGCCAAAGTAGCAGTAACGGAAGCTACTGAATCTGCTAAGAATGAGGTGTGGAAGACAGTAATAGATGGTCTTAAGGGAGAAGGTGCTGGAATTACAGCCCAATTAGAATTATTATTGGCTTACAATTTCAAAGGCAAATGTGCAGCAAAAAGTAAAGAGCCACTGAAGTTGTTGATGTTTAATGCCATCAAAACGTTACCACCAGATAAGTGGAACATAGATGATCTCTTCACATTATTGAAGATACTATGCTATCTAGAGATACTTTTGTGATCTTTGTGGTGGTAGTTGGTGAAATTGCTTGAGTGCTGGCAAGAGATGTGTTAGATGGTGTGACACATTTTATGTTGTAAGATAGTTGAGAGCTGATGGGAAGACAGTGCAATTGGTGACCCATGATATGAATGGGAAATTTGTTACCTTGGTAGTCAAGACACAATATGTTAGTTGAGAACTTTTATGTTAGATGTATCTCTCAGATCATGTCCCTGTCCATCATTTATGTATGTCTACCACGGAAGAGAATGGTTGAGTGGTATGGACAGTGGAGTATATTGTGGCATGAAAGGTATATAAGGCATTTTGGGAAATGGCCAAATACGCTTTCCTAATCTGGATCATTATTTTATTTCCAGAATTTAGGTACCCAGTAGTTTAAGTAAACCTGGAATTGGCACTACTTGTAGCAGTTTATGCCACCACTGAGAGTGTCTTGACATGGTCATCGGTCATCAGGTTGCTGAGATGGTCTACAGTCTCTATTTTAAGAAGTGAACTCATGCTATGATAATTGTTACAGAGTACCTGATGCCGAAGTGCATAATTTTTTTTTTTTTTGGTGTTGCTGATGGACTTAGTTTAGTTTGGATGAGATTGTATCTTTAAAGTGTGAAATGTTGGTTGCTTAATGTATTTTAATCATAGTACAGAACGATTGATTACATACATTTCACATTGGTATGGTTAATTTTTGGGCATGTTTATGTTTGTTGAATGAGATTCTGCCTCATGATGTTATTTAGTTGTGAATATCAACAGTTATGCAGTCATGGCATGATGCATGACCCTTGTGATAAAACAAATGCCCTTAATGAAAGCAAGCTATATAGCTTTTATTGTAATTGTAATGTATGATACGATTGTAGGATTACAATGAGTTAGAAGAATGAGGTTTATGTACTATGTTTTCCTTAGAGAATCAAGTTACTGGAATACGCAATATCGACATGAGCATAGTTTTTGAAGTTTATGAAGCAGTGGAGGAAGAACTATCAGTATCTGCCAGAACTTCACAGATTCTATTTTGACAGAGCAACGTTCTTGTTAGAAGAACTGAAGGAATATGAGAGGAATTTATCTTTGTGGATCAAACTGATCAGATTGAAGGATACTAGATCTTCACAGAATGGATTAGAAAGAATTGAAAGCTTTTGATGTGAAGTTGATTACACACATCACATATTGAAATTGGGATCTATTCATACCATTCATTGGATAAAGACACATAGTAGTAAAAGCAACATGGTTTGTTGTTAAATATTTTTCTGAACTGTACCTAACTGAGGTACTACTGAGTATTAGGCTTAACATTTTTGAGAGAAGTTGTTGATAATTTTCGTGCAATGATGTATTTTTGATAAAAGTAGCTGAAATGCAAGATTTTTTTTTCAAAACTTGTGTAATTGCATACCTGTATAGTTTGTCTCAATTTGTTGGAATTTATTTATAGTTTGTACTGTAATTTTGAAATGGTAATGTATAAACTAGTTTTATACATTCTTTTTTTAGTGTGAACCCAAAGAGAATCAGTTACTGCTGAGTAAAAGACTTGCATCTTTGACAGTGAGCTGTAAATTTTTTGTAACACTTGCCTTTACAATGTAATGGTAATTACTTTTTTTTAGTAATGTAATTCTGAAGAAAGCATAGCTGCCGTCTAGCTTATGCTATTATGAAAGCCAGGTGTAGGCAAAACACCAGCATATTTTGTAGAATAATAGCCCCTTCAGTCATAACTGACTGGGAAATTTTGTAGAACTGGCATGTAGTTCTGTACATTTGCATAATTTTTTTGAATTTGTTGGAATGGTATGACAGTATGCTGTAAGCATTTGCTCCATGTGATAGGTAGTATGGAGAACTGTTGTATAGGTTAGAGTGTGACTCACCCAGTGAAGTTTATTGTGTAAATGTTCCAGTCACAGTAATATGACAACTTGTTCAGTGACACAAGACGTTTGCATCCAGTCATGTGTTGGTACATGAGGGGTTCTGTGGCTTGTACTCAAGTCTTCGGTGCAAAACTTCGTTTTCCATCTGGAGAAGGGGGTAGATATCACAGAACAGTTTCATGAGTGTGAATGATGATAGTGGTTGGTGTTAAGGGTCACTGAACTGATGTTATAAACACTTGTTTAAGTGTAACTCAGCTACTGAGTTAATGTTTGACTTTATGTCAGCATTATTGTGACTTGTGTGTGCGCTAGGACAGAGTGTTTGAGTGAATACAAGTCTGGGGTGACTGAGACATTCTGTGTTTGGCAGCCGAGCTGGGCGCTCGAGTCTGTGTTTGGAAGCCGAGCTGTAAGCTCGTATTTGTGACTGAGAGGATCCATAGTTGTGATTATGATATTTATGCTGTGATAGATCCTAAACACTTATTTCTTTATGGCGATGATTTTCTCGCCTGGAGGCGCTCCTGTTGGAGCCATAAATGTATGTTCATGGAGAACATTATAAGGTGACGACTTTCCACCTTGGAGCTACGGAGGAGTAAGGCGACGCGTTTCCCGCCTTGTAGCTATAATAGATAAAGTGCAGGCGAAGTGTATTGTCCCGCCTGGAGAGGATTCTGTGAATCTATATGGCGATGTTCATGCCGCCAATAACTAATGATAAGTGATATACACCTGGATGGTGATGTATTAGTGCGATGGTGTTTTTCCGCACGTAGAGTTGTTTGAGGGATTATTGTGTGCGAAGAGTGTATACCGCACCAAGGACATTATGTTTACTGTTATGGTGTGTTCGGAGAGACAGTGTATGAATACTGCAGTTTATTATGTCCTACAGGCAGGCAAAGACATCAACATCAGAATGAATAAAGCAAGAACAGCCTTTTTTTAGCCTTAACAACATCTGGAAGTCCTCTCAATACAGCACACGCACAAAATTAAAATTATATCAGAGCTGTGTGCTCTCTGTGCTTTTCTATGCTGCGGAATGCTGGAGAGTTACAGAGAAGGAAAGGTCGAAATTGTCCTCTTTTCACACAACATGCCTAAGAAAAATTCACCGCATCTTTTGGCCGAATACCATCACCAACCAAGATCTGCTTACTCGGAGCAAGCAGGAGGACATGCACACCATCATAGCTGGCAGACGCTGGAGCTGGGTTGTCCATGTCCTCAGAAGAGACCCCGATGCCATCACAAGAACAGCTATGCTTTGGACCCCTGAAGGAAAACGAAAGAGAGGCCGACCAAAAACAACCTGGCGGAGGACTGTGGAGGCTGAGATGCAAAGAATGAACCAGAGTTGGGGCACTGTACGAAGGATGGCCACCGATCGAGCAAAGTGGAATCAATTTGTTGTTGCCCTACAAGACGCCACTAGGCGTGATGGCCACTGACTGCTTTTGACAGTCGGTGGTTAAGAATCTAAGAAGAAAAGACAGGCAGCGTTGTCCTCAGTATGAGGTCAGCGTTGTTGACGAGATATTTGATATCGAGGACACGTATGTGAATGTTCAATAAATGTTATGGAACTGTACAAGTGGCGTTTGTGTTACTGCATACCCCTAGCGTTGTTGATCATCATCTACACACGCCACCCCCCATCATTATATGTCTTATATAGTATCCTGACAACTGGGGAAATCGTCTAAACAGTTCCTGACAAGCTGATTCAGTTTATTTGTACGAAAGCAAACGTATGAGCCAATTTTTCTTGATAAATAAATAAATATATATGTATATATATATATATATATATATATATATATATATATATATATATATATATATATATATATATATATATATATATATATATATATATATATATATATATATATATATATATATATATATATATATATATATATATATATATATATATATATATATATATATAAAGCCATTACTCATAAGAGGGCATTCGTTGGATTACCTCAACTGGGGGCTTGACGGACCAGAATCATTGCATAACCCCTTCACAAAATTCGACTGACCAGATAATCAGTTAACAAATTTGCTCAGCCCTTAAGCAGCGTTTCTTCTTGACTTCTGGGAATTTCTTGTGAAGGCTCCCCTAAGGTAGAAACAACATCCATCTTCTATCTATATCTTTGCCAAGAGTAATCTTGCGCGATGATAGGTACCTTGGACGACCTACTTTTAGATACGCTTGCGTTGTGACCATTAGTGGACTACTACTGCAAAGCAAGGGGAGGCAATCCAGTGACAGCACCACATCTGTCAAATCATTGTAAATAGGACAAGTCCAAATTACCAATTTTGCTTGAAAAAAAAACCAAACAAACAATAACGAGATAAAACAAAACAAAACAAAGCAAAAACATCAAACAAAAATAACATTCAGAAGGAGGGGTATTAAGGCTTGATGTTTCCAGTTAAATATTTAATTGACTTCCACTTGCCATAAGTCATATGTATTGTAAGAACATCATCAGACCTTCACCTTCCCAATTACTATATATTAACTGTTATATGCATGTCTTAATATCAGATTTATATCCCATCCTTCCTGTCAATTCAATTGTTATTATTTCTTTCCTTAAACTTTTAATCTCTGATTTACTCATCCCTATATTTATTAGCACAGCGGGCTGATCATCCGCTTGCCAGTCACTGATTACGGAAACAACAATTAATTTTCTGTTGTACCAATAAACGCCTACTAGGCGTAACGGAACAACAGTTGATTTCTTGTTGCCCTAAGGCGCCACTAGGCGCACTGGCCACGGACTGCTTTGTCGGTTGGTGGCTAAGGATGGAAGAAGAAAAGATATTTATTAGATTTGTTCCGCTATAGAAAAAACGTGTCTGTGTGTTGTTCGTTTTTAAATTTACACCATGATCACGATTTTGCGCTTGACGTTTGATTTTGCCGCCATTTTGTTGACATGAAACTAGTGACAACTTGGCAATTTGTCTCCGTCAAAAACATACTTTATTATGACATACTTAACAGTTTGCATATAAGCCAGTTTGTTTTTGCACATGTAAGTCTGGTTAGACATGTTTGCTCATGCTACAAAATTATGTATTTAATAATGTTCTCGCTATGTATATGTATGTCTGAGTTAAAAATTCAGATTTTTGTGTTAAGAATATATAAAGGACTATGATTCTTTCTCTCCATCTTTGAATCTAGGATGAAGAGAAAGAATCATGGTCATTTATATATATATATATATATATTTTTTTTAACGCAAAAATCAGAATCTTCAACTCAAATGTCAAAAAGGTAAAGGATCCCGTTACACGCCCATTGAGGTATATTGGGAATATGATGTGAGGTCTATATTTTCTTGACCATCGGCACACTAGGGATGATGTGGTCAGCATCACGCCGACCGCCTAAACCTTCCAGAGTTGCTCAATTCGTGAGGCTGGGTTGACTCAGTTGGGGTCTAAAAAATGCCAACTCAATTAGGGATCGAACCATGGACCACCGAGCTAGGAATCCAGTTCACTAACTACTGCGCTACCACGGCTCCAACTCAAATTGAGAGTCAGACTTATTGTAAAGCGCTGACACGGAGAACAACAAAAATACCAACCAAGACGCTTCAGACTTTTATAAAAGGGTGCTTGAGTAGATTAGAAGGTTTAAAATCGTTTGACAAGATCAGTGATGTGGAACTGATGACAGGAACCAGACAAGTGCTAATGGACCAAGAGATGAGAAGAAAACCTTAGGGGTGGATAAGACACACATTGATAAGCCTGTTGTTAATATTACACGGCAGCCTTTTTTCTGGAAACCTCAGGTTAAGAGAGACGGAGGAAGATCGAAGAACACATGGAAAATTGAATGAGAAAGATATGGAAAGACCTTGAGCTGAAATAGTTCTAAGGACATTATGCAAGGATCACAGAAAATGGAATTATGTCAATTAGTTAACAATAACAGTCATGCATTTTTTCCCTTCAACTAAGCTATAAATACATAAAATAAAGAAATGATAGAAAAGCTTGAAACAAAAAGAGAATTAATTTTGAGAAAAAGTTAGAGAGATAAAATATTTTGATCATATCAAAATACATAAGAACTTGCTGGAAATCAGAATTTGGAAGGAAAAGTTGAAGATAGACGCGCAAGAGATGGACAGGAAGAGCTTATCAGAGTGTACCATCAAGACAGGAGACAGAAGACTTTGGAGATTCATTGTAAGCGACGTCCGATGCAACGATGGCAGCCGTTGATAATCTGATATGGTCTGATATGATGCCTCAAAGTTCATGGTAACATTGGTTATCGCGTTTTACATCAGTAAAATGTCTGGTAAGAATGTAGGTACTTTTTTCGATATTTATATGTGTTTATTTAATTTATGTCATATTAAAGCGCCAGTGGAACAAGAGAGGAGAAGAAGACGTTGGCGATGGATAGGACACACGCTGAAGACACATGTTGAAAGTATTACAAAGCAATCCTTGTTCTGGACTCCCCATGGTGAGTGTGGAAGAGGGAGGCCGAAGAACACATGGAGATGAGAATTTGAGACATACATGAAAGAAATGAGGACAAAGTGGAAGACTTTGAGCGGATGGCACGGGATAGGAATACTTGGTATAAGTTTGTTGAAAGCCTACGCTCCTTGATGAGTTGAAAGGTTTTGAGTGAATGAATAAATCTTAAAAACAATTAGTCAATTAAAATTTTTTTTAATGTTTGATTATTCAATTGCGAACAGCTAACAGAATGAAATACCTTGCACTGATAATGACATTTGTCGCCGTTGGAGCGGCTTTCTCACAAGAAAGTCCGGAATGCCACCACTTTCCAAAAAGCAAGTAAGGATAAATCTTGACACAGAGATAATTCAGAGCCTTGTACGTTTGTTGGCATTTCTTTTACCTTTCGTCACCCTTCAGCTCTCCAGACATCTGAGTTGGATATGTTTTCGTTTGATGTCCATTTATTTACCAATGAAATGAAAGTTTCTTTAGCCTTTTGTATTCTTATTTTGGTATTATTTTCTATCGTTCCAACTGTCTGTATTGCTGAAAGTATATGTACGATTCTACATCTTGTAGTAGTGTTTCTTCCAGTATAATCTTGTTATCGTTTCTTGCTTTTTTTTTTCTGCCGTTATCTTTGTTTTTTTCCTGTGTATTTCCAGACCCAGTTGCCAAGATCTCTCATAAAGTATTCTCATTTTGTCTTGCGTCTGATTGTGGCTATGGGAAAGAAGTGCCAGATCTTCGGCAAAATCTACACCCGGGTTTCTCAATTAGGGTTCCAAGGTACCCTAGGGTTCTGCGAGAGGTCGCTTTTGGTTCTGCAAGGAATTGTGATTGAAAATAAATAAATAAATGTCGTGTTTTTAACTTAGCGCTCGCAGTGGTGGGCATTATTCCACAATATAAATAAATAAACTTCGTGTTTTTAACTTAGCGCTCGCAGTGGTGGGCATTATTCCAAAATAAGTACTGCCGTATGATGCCATTTGCTTGTTTCCTCAGTGTGTGTCCTTTCATTTCTTGATTCACTGGTGGGACCCAAAGATGCAGCAATAGAGAATGCACTCAGCGACTCATAGCTTGACTGCTTGCATCAGGGTCAGCGAACCAGAGCTGACCAAGACCCTACTCCACCTCCGCGTGGTGGTCCTGGAAACAGGCTGCATCACTGCAGTCTGGCTGATAGAGTAGGGATCGAAGAGGGAAAGCAAACCCGGTCCCCAAAATTGCCGTGCTGAAGTCGAATGTGCCGGCCGAAAGGCGCAGATATCGCAGCTCCGCTGTAAACAGACACAACGCAACCAACGTACTTTTCTGGATGAACGAGGAAGAAGAAGATTCACTGGTATATGTGTGGTTCTTTCATCTCTTGATTCACTGGTATATGTGTGGTTCTTTCACCTCTTGGTTCACTGGTATTTGTGTGGTTCTTTCACCTCTTGGTTCTCTGATATATGTGTGGTTCTTTCACCTCTTAGTTCACTGGTATATGTGTGGTTCTTTCATCTCTTGGTTCACTGGTATATGTGTGGTTCTTTCACCTCTTGGTTCACTGGTATATGTGTGGTTCTTTCACCTCTTGATTCACTGGTATATGTGTGGTTCTTTCACCTCTTGGTTCACTGGTATATGTGTGGTTCTTTCACCTCTTGGTTCACTGGTATATGTGTGGTTCTTTCACCTCTTGGTTCTATGGTATATGTTTGGTTCTTTCACCTCTTGATTCACTGGTATATGTGTGGTTCTTTCACCTCTTGGTTCACTGGTATATGTGTGGTTCTTTCCATCAGTTTCACACTGCTGACTGTGTTAGACAAATTTAATGCCTCAACTATAGCACGCATTTATGAATGTCTGAAACGTTTAGCTTATCGTTTTTGTGTGAGAGCCATACAATATCACTGTACCCATGTTTGTTTGTGTAAGACTTGATCTTATTCGATTCACACACAACACACACACAGAACACTCCATACTGAATGTGCTTCTTCTATCCTTGTTTTAGCGAGGGAGTGGATATAATTAAGCTAGAAATCCCACCTGGGTGCGACACTGGAGTTGTGGAATGGGATTATCCTGCGGTAAGTATAAAACTGACAACAAGAAAGTTAAATTAGAGTGTACCTAGTGGTTCTGTTTTACCTTTCACTGGTAGTAACCTCAGCTTTACTTTTCACTGGTAGCAACCTCAGCTTTACTTTTCACTGGTAGTAACTTCCGCTTTACTTTTCAACTGGTAGTAACTTCTGCTTTACTTTTCACTGGTAGTAACTACTGCTTTACTTTTCACTGGTAGTAACCTCAGCTTTACATTTCACTGGTAGTAACCTCAGCTTTACTTTTCACTGGTAGTAACCTTATCTTTACTTTTCACTGGTAGTAACTTCAGATTTACTTGTCACTGGTAGTAACCTCAGCTTTACTTGTCACTGGTAGTAACCTGAGCTTTACTTGTCACTGGTAGTAACCTCGTCTTTACTTTTCACTGGTAGTAACTTCTGCTTTACTTTTCACTGGTAGTAACTTCCGCTTTACTTTTCAGTGATAGTAACTTCTGCTTTACTTTTCACTGGTAGCAACCTCAGCATTACTTTTCACTGGTAGTATCTTCAGATTTATTTTTCACTGAGAGTAACGTCAGCTTCACTTTTCAGTGGTAGTAACTTCTGGTATGGAAGAATGATGTTCCTATTTAAGGAAGCCTCACAGGATTTTAAAGAAAAGAAAGCATAACAGATCATCTAAGCTGTCATGAACTTATTATTATTTCTTCCTCAGACTTGTTACCCTCTCTGCGCGTTAATTTTAACTCCAGCGAGGCGTAGGAAGTGCTTTTGAACAACGGACGGTGGTAATGTATATAACTTATATATATATATCTTATATTTATATATATATTATTATATATATATATATATATATTTATATATATATAGCGATATATATATTATATATATCGTGTTGATTCCAAACCACCAGGTGCACATACACGTACAAAACAAGAAAAATCTAACTAACAGGAATGGCCCCAGTCCTTTTGTGCGAGGATGGCTGCTACTGTTTGGTTACATTAATCCGGAGGAATATGCCTCTTTGTCTGGAAAAATCACTACTAACGATACCCAAGTCTACTATAATCGTATCCAACAGTTCCGCCTAAATACTCCACAAAAGTAAGTGTCACAGAAAAATTGGGTCGATCTCTTTTCCTCTCCTGCAATATTTAGTTACATTTTTTGAGTGGACTAAATTACGTGCTTTTCTGTGGTTGGCGCATTTTCTTTCCCTGCTATCAAGCAGATATTTAGTACTTTCAAATCATCTTACACTCCACTCATTGATAAGTCTGTTTGTTTAGCCGTTCATCCCTGCTGGAAAAGTAGACGGATGAGATAATATTGATCGACAATCATGTTGGAAAATTTAGGGTGTGCCCGACATCTAGGCTACGGATTAGCACTAAAATCGCCTAGCGAATTTGTTTAATCGCTGATAAGGCTCATGTGCCTTCCTCGACCAGATAGGTAAACGAAGAATTTTGTTTGCGCAAGCGACATGTAGTTAGATTACTCGCCTACGCGACACATTTCTGGACAGACAAAAATGACATAATCGCTTCCGGTACACCTTATTTCAAAGACATTACTTTTAATGAAGGTAAGATGTTGTATTTCAGAAAACATTGCCGAGAGAGGATCGGATGTTTTCATTCCATATTTGGCAGATATGACCTTTGCAGTAACGCACATAAATTTCCTAGTGGAAATATTTTGAATTACCCCATCCTAAACACGCATGTTTGAAACTATTGGCCGGCTCTCGAGATGTAAACGTAACTACATTTCTGATTGGGGCATGGTCTAATAGTAAAAGGAACGAAAGGAACAATATAACCTGACACATTAGCCAGGTTAGAACACTGTGAAAATCTACCTCGCGCCAAGAAGACAACCAGACCTTGCCAGAGTTAAGACTAAAATCAGAATTTCATTTATCGGACCGGACTTTGTTTGAGCATCTTGAGGAATTATCTCCCAGGCAAACTCTTCCTACATTAACAAGGAAAACCGGAATCCAAAGGAATCTGAACACATGTCAAAGTGGGAACTTATTGTTAAAGTAACAACACCCCAGACCAAGTATAAGAGGCCTCTACAAGTGTCTTTATTTCTCCGAGCCAGCAGTCTGTGAGCCTAAAGGTTGGAGTAAGTTGTACATTTTGAATTCTATATTGTTTCATTATTAACATGTGAACTAATACGTACAAATTGACATTTGAAGATTAATATGTGAAAATTGCTAGTGGATGTCCAAATCATTTGAGGCTGGCAACCTCAAAAAATAGAATGATGATTTCATGAACCATCACTGCCAGAGCTGGGGACTGCTTTATTGAGAGTTTCTTATAAAGAACCAACAGCAGAGGTAGTCCCAAGTTCCATATGGAGCTAAAAGTGTATGATGAAAGAAATGATGTACATACTTGTTATATTATTATCCTTTTCAACCAGTGTACATGTAAAACATAATCACTCTAAAGGTAATGAAATTTTACAACCTTTTCAACCGATGTAAATGTAAACATATTCAAACTATATTGTTAACATTTTCAACTAAAGTTAAATATAAAACTATTCATTTTAAATGTAAAGATAGTTTGCCCACTCGGATTAAGATTAATTCTCAGAAAGAGTAAAAGTTCTGAGATAGATATGATGGTGGAATAGGAAGATGGGGACACACAAGTATGTGTCGGGAAACTCAATACTCAGAGGGTATTTGTTTCTCTTCTTTTGCCATACTAGTTGGTGGTACCAGTTGAGGGTACTATTTCTGGAACAAGTGAGGGTATAAGTGGCCTGAAGTCGACGCTAGACACCATCATCAGACGGGTCTTAGAGACGCGGGACCAGCTTTGCAGTTACTCTCTGATTCTACTTGGAACGTGCTGCAACTCTTAAATCTTGACCAGGAACGTGAGCGCTTTAGTTTTCTGTCTGCGAAGAACCAAAACATCAGCGGGAGCAGAAACAACTATTGGCAGCTAAGTAAAACTTAAAAGCTGCCAAGTGAACTGTCCATTTTCGAAAACCATAAAATCACACTGTGATGAATACTTTTTTCTAAACAATTAAATATTGTTTATAACTGTTAAACATAATTGATTATTAAATTTGTTACTTGTATAAAGACAAACCTAAAGTTGATTTAATCATATTGAATGTACTACATCCGTATGTCTCAGGCCATTTCTTAAAAACACTCAAACAGAGCTATACAATAATAATAAGGGGAAACTCGCAGAATTAACTCAGCTCTGGGTTTGTACGAGCTAAAAGTATGTAACATAGTCCTTCACAAAAGTTGACAGCGGATACTAGAGTTAACATGTTCAGCCAGTGCAGCATTGTTCTCGCTTTTCTGAATATCTTTTGAAAACTCCCTGGAGGTAGATGCATCATTATCATTCTATCTACAACTCTGCCGAGAGTAATTTTGTGCAAAAGTAGACACCTTTGAAGACCCACATTAGTTACTCTTGAGTTTTGGCCACTGTTGGACCACTACTGCAGAGCTAAAGTGACAATAGGGAAATTTTATATTCCGTCACTGTAGAAAGTATATGTAGGCTGTGGAAAGAAAACCTGTCCCAAAGGCAGCTAGCTGTAGTATTTTGGTAAATTAAGACTCTCAATGTAGTGAACTCTGCACCCAATTGATGTATTACTAGTGCCCTAGGCGTGTGGTTGAAATATCAGTTGAAAGCGTGACTAGGTTAAGTCCTGATTGAGAGACTCCAGCTGATCGAACTCACTTTGACTTGTGCAAGGAAGACGAATGCTCACGGGAGAGGTCAAGGACGCGCTAACTGGGCAAAGTAGAGATGTAATAATAAGACTTCCCAGTGGCACACCAGACTAACCACTACTCTCTGACTTTCTGCACTGATATGTAGGAGTAGCAATCGGCTATAGTAGCTGCCGAATTAAAGGGATGGTTAAAGCAAGCAGGTCGTATATGATGTGGTAATGAGTGATACAGGAAGCAGGTACGAAGAATGGTCCAAATGCCCCTGTAAACAAACAAGTAATCAATATCGTATTAATAACACGTATCGAAAATGCCTATTTATTCACTCCCACACCTTCAAACCAATACAAACCCTCACCTTGTCTTCACTGTCCCTTCTACTAGCCTCGTTTTGCCTAAGGTGTCAGGCTCCCAAATAAAGTTCCGCCCTCTTATCGATTAAAAGTGTTTCGCCGCTCGCTGCGTGGCTGGTTTTTTGCGAAGCGACTATTTATTTATGGGGTCATGGCCTTTGGCAAAATTATTCTACACACACAGTTATCGTACAAGACAGTTATGTTTGAAAACAATTTAAGGTTATACACACACCCCAAGGTAATTAAGAGTGGGCTGCTTGATAGTTACTCAAGTAAGTAATAAATCCAGATTAGTTAACACTGCACCCTACCACGCATGTCGTAAAAAGCGACTAAGGAGGGTTGGGCATGGGGCGGCTGTTTACCCCATCCAGTAAAAAACTTCGCACAGTGGGCTGATCACCTGCTTGCCAACCAATCTGATTACGGAAACAACGATAGATTGTTTGGTCTGTTTTTGTTCCACAAAGACGCCACTAGGCGTGGTGGAAACAGCAATAGATTGATCAATTTGTTGTTGCCCTAAGACGCCACTAGGCGTACTGGCCACATACTGCTTTGCCGGTTGGTGGCTAAGGATGGAAGAAGAAGAAGAAGAAGTTACAAAAACAGCCATGCTCTATCCTCAGTATTTACAAAATAGCCATACTCTTTAAAGTAATTACTATACCCAGACTAAGTTAAAAATTGTACTAATATTTACCGCCTTGGCTGCACTAACGTAACATTATGCACAGATTCACATCTTCCGTCTTAAGTAAAAACACTCTTAAATGAACACATTAGTGATTGTGGATGATGGCGCACTTAATAAAAGTGAGAGTATCCCGGCCACAAAAATATTTATCTTAGAGAAAAAAAAAAAAAAATATATATATATATATATATATATAAATATATATATATATATATATATATAATAATAATAATAATAATAATAGCCCCTTCAGTCATAACTGACTATGGGAATGCGCCCCTGAGCTGACAGCCCTCAGCTGCTTATTTTCCTGGTGCTCCTTTCGACGTTTTCTCCCCTCCTCTGCTTGTTGTGTGAGCCTCTCTTCGCCCAATCTGAGTTGGCGCCGTAAATAGCATCGCCACTTAGTGCGATCGGCAGCTTCATCCTCCCATGTTGCTGGATCCATGTCCAGTGCCCTCATATCTCTCTTGCACACATCTTTGAACCTCAGCTGTGGTCGCTTAACTGTTCTCCTGCCATCTGCTAGTTGTCCGTAGAAGATATCTTTTGGGATGCGACCATCTTCCATGCGGCGAACATGACCAAGCCAGCGAAGTCTGCGCTGTCTAAGCAGTGTATACATACTTTGAAGGCCAGCACGTGACAACACCTCGACATTAGTCACTTTATCTTTCCACGAGATGCCGAGGATGCGGCGTAGACACCGTAAATGGAAGGTATTGAGCCTTCTTTCCTGCTTAGCATAGGTCGTCCAGGTCTCGCTGCCATATAGGAGTGTGCTGGTGACGCAGGCATTATATACCGCAGCTTTGGTCTTCATTGTGAGTTTGGAGTTTCCCCAAACACGCGATGTGAGGCGGGCAAAGGTAGCTGCAGCTTTGCCAATGCGGCTGTCGATTTCTGTATCCAGTGAGAGTTTGTCATTGATGGTAGACCCTAGGTATGTGAAGTGATGCACCACTGCCAATTCATAGTTATCGATAGTGATAACTGGTGCAGCACCCGCATCCTGTTTCAGCACATTCGTTTTCTTTAGACTTATTGTGAGGCCAAAGTCCTTGCATGCTTCAGTGAAGCGATTCATCAAGTTCTGAAGCTCCTGTTGGCTTTGAGTGACGACTGCAGCATCATCAGCGAACAACAAGTCTCTTATAGTGACCCTTCTGATTTTTGTTTTTGCCTTCAGCCTTGAAAGATTAAACAGACGGCCATCTGACCTAGTGTGAAGGCATATTCCTTCAGTTGCATCTCTGAAAGCATGTTTCAAGAGTAGGGCAAAGAAGATCCCGAAGAGGGTAGGAGCCAGAACACAGCCTTGTTTAACGCCACTTCGTATGTCAATGGGCTGTGACGTGCTTCCAGCATATTGGACTGTTCCCTTCATGTCGTCATGGAATGACTTTATCATTTCCAGCATTTTAGAAGGGCAGCCTATTTTCAGGAAGATTTTGAAGAGTCCATCCCTACTAACCAGGTCAAATGCTTTTGTGAGGTCTATAAAGGCGATATATAAAGGCCTTTTCTGCTCTCTTGATTTTTCCTGAAGCTGGCGGACAGAGAAGATCATGTCTGTTGTTGATCTAACAGCTCGGAATCCGCACTGTGACTCTGGATATATGCGCTCAGCTAACTTGTGTAGTCGCATTAAGATGACTTTGGCAAAAACCTTACCAACAATACTAAGAAGAGAGATGCCTCTGTAGTTATTGCAATCACTTCTGTCTCCTTTATTTTTATATAGTGTTAAAATCCTGGCATCTCGCATGTCTTGAGGAATAGTTGTCTCTTCCCAGCACTGGCACAGCATCCTATGCAGGGGATGTAATAGCGTGCTCATGCAGCATTTGATTAAATCAGGAGGAATCCCATCACTGCCTGGTGCTTTGCCAGAGGCCAAGCTATCAATGGCCTTGCTGAGTTCCTCTAATGTTGGTTCGGCATCCAGCTCCTCCATAGTTGGCAGACATTTGACAGCATCAAGGGCTGCAGGCGTAACGCTATTTTCTCTAGCGTAAAGCTCAGAGTAGTGCTCGACCCACCTCTCCATCTGCTTACCATTATCGGTTAGCTTCTCTCCGCTGATGGTTTTTAGCGGTGCCGTCTTACTTTTTTGGGGGCCAAGTGCTTTCTTTATACCATCATACATTTGTTTAATGTTGCTGTAAAGTGCAATCTTTACTATCTTGCAATACATTTATATACTTATTATGTTCGCAAATATTTTGTAAACAAAGTATTTCCTTTTTTAAGTGCTTAAGGAGAAGTCATTTTTGAGTTACTTCCCTTGAAAGGAGTTCCGTCATCTTCGATCGGATTCCGCGGACGAATCTAGGCCTACTGCGATTTATTCTTTGCCTGGGTAGGAATAGATTGTTCTTGCTTCAGTATATCTATGGCCTGAATTTATACGTAGTGTTTGTATGAGTAGGACGAGTCTGTCTTATATATGGATATCTTTACATTTCTAAGTCGAACTATGTTGGTTGTCGCTAGAAAAGGTCAAAGGCTATGCAGCGGAAGTATCGCTAGCAGGGGGGTGTGATTCATGGCTGTCATCCTGTCGGGATGTCGAATTTTGTTGTAGCCGGCTTATCGCCGAAAAGTGATCTATAAGTAAATGGGGAAAAGTGATAGTCATTTAGACATGTTGTATGTACTTTACCCCAGTGTTTATTCTCTTTTGCCAAGGAATGGCAAAGTTATATTTCGCATAGAAAGGTAAAACCACAATTTATTATGAACTTGGGCTTCGCCATCGTTGTCGATAAGCAGATGCACAGTGGTACTTTTGAAAAGAATATTTATTCAAAGGAAGATGACATTCCTATGTATCAGCACTAGATTATATGATATTATTCAATTACCTCTATGATAGAAGCTATGAAGAAATGAGGACATTTAACGAATGACCAATTTTGGTCTGTATCCAATAGTGAGTGAAGCTCACGAGAGAAGCACAGCCATGTTGAAATCCATATACTTTGTATTTATCGAGTGAGAAAAAGGGATGCCTGTACTATCGCTCGATGAACCAAGAGATCACTGCTACATGTGAGAACCCATGTCTGGGATTCCTATATCTTTATGAAAAATATATATATTGAACTTTACGTGAAGGGATATTCGCTAGACGAGGTTAAGTCTAGGAGCCTTCCTATATATTGGTTATGGACTGACGTGCCCAGTCAGTAAAGCCAGATGATTTACATGATGGAACTCTGAATGCTTATTTACGAATGCTCCATTATGATATTTGCCAAGCATGAATGCTAACTTAAGATGATATTCCTGTGATCAACATTATGCTGTCTATGTCGACATTTGTTCCTGTAACCATACACGTACTGTCCAAGTGTGCGTCCCATTAAATGTTATAAAAAGACCACCGTAGTTCCAGTACTTCTTGAATTCGAACAGTGTGAGTATGAGTGATGTACTACCAACCTGTCAACTCTATCGAATCATTCTACCATTCGCGTTCTGACATTCATATACACACTCATTGTCTACACTCACATTCTTGTCGGAGCCTCATCACGTTCCAGGACAAGATGACCTGTATGACCAAAACTGTGCTGGGTTTAATGAGTTGACAATCGTTACACTTTACTACACCAGTCCCAACATCTACAGTTATCAACTGGTGGACATTCACGGCATTTAACAAATAAAACGTGATTTAACAACTGGTGTGCCAGCTTCCTGGGTCAACCTGCACAGTGACCATATTGAGAAGTAAACTACTGAGACCAGAGGTTCCTTGGGGTCTGTTACGACACACAAATACATCAACAGTACAACTCTACAGTGATGTCAGCGTGACCTGTCCTGTCGAGAGTATGCAGTAACTAGGTCAGCGTTTGTTGACATTTGGTTCGTTGGACATTTGCCATACAACTGACAGTGTTACACAGCAAGCTTGGTTGAAACATAGAACATTACACATCAGGACTGGAGAATATTTGACAGTGTTTGCGAAAGGAAGTGTTATTGAACTGAGAAGTCCTACATCGATTGTTATCATTCACATCAACGATGGAGCTTCTATTTCTGTGTTGAATTTAAAATAATTAGACCAGAAGTATTTGTTTAATAAAGTACCACAGTACTGTACTATTAGGCAGTGTAACTGAGCCTTCTTTACAAACACATTCTTTCTGCAACACTCTATTTACATCATATTGCCATACTATTTATGCATTTATGTATTTATGTTTAAATATTTATATGTGATATTTGTTTGTATCCAGCGGGTTGTTGTTTTGGTTGGGCGGTGTCACACAACAGAGTATCCCACGTAATAGAGGGTCTGATGTGTGCGTTTCTATAGGTGCAATTTTCTTGATTGAAAATTTGCTGCGACAGCTGTTGCTATTAGTGTTAGCTGTGAAGACGGTACTCATTGTTGTTTTTGTAATATTCCTCTGTTCTTTAGTTTGTTTTGATTTGTTTGTAATTAGTTGGTCTACCCTATTCTATCTTTCAGTTCTATTCTCAATTTATATTTATATACTGTGGCGTTATTTGTATTTGTTATCCTCTTGCGGTTTATCTTTTATTGTTTTTCCCATTTGATTTATTTCATTTCCGCAAATGTTTTCATGTTCTCCTGTATAACTGTTTTGTTTTGTGCCTGATCGACATACACTATTTAAAATATAGTTGATCATATAAATTGATGTACAAGAATCAACTGATAGTTAATTGCTATTACTAAAGGTACACAGTTGATGATATAAAACACTATTTCTGGTGCACTGCACTTATATTATAGAGTGAACCAGCAACTTATAGCTGTTATTATATAAGGATTTATACAAGACCTTTGTAAGGCTTGTTTCCCACAGTGATTGGGATAGTTAAGTACTATTTTCCACAGGTTACAAAGTTATCATACAAGGTCTTTGATTAAGACTAAGAAAGTGAATTTATTTACTTTTGCAAATTACTGATCTTATTAGACAAGATGTCTACATTAGATTATTTTATCACACAAGGCAAGGTTCTTGATAAGACTGGTCAGCAATTAGAAGAATGGGCAGTTGCTCAATATGACAAAGCATTAGCTGCTGAAGAAAGAAAAGCACTGATTGAAGAAAAGAAATTAGCAGCTGAGGAGAAAAGATTAGAAGCTGAGGAAAAAAAATTACAAAGAGAGTATGAACAAAAGAAATTGCAGATACAGACTGATGAAAAAAGATTCCAGATGGAAATGGAAAAAGAGAAAAGAAAAGATGAGGCTGCTGCTGAAGAGAAAAAATTACAAGCTGCTGCTGAAGAGAAAAAATTACAAGCTGCTGCTGAAGAGAAAAAATTACAAGCTGCTGCTGAAGAGAAAAAATTACAAGCTGCTGCAGAAGAGAAAAGATTACAAAGAGAAGTTGAAGCTCAAGAGAAAAAAGCAATAAGAGAACACGAACACAAAAAAGAACTTTTGGCATTTGAGTTTGAAAAGTTAAAGTTAACAAACATAAGTAATCAAGCTTCTGGTGGTAATGGTAAACCCTTTACTTACAAGGTCAAGGTACCAGCGTTCAACCCTTCCAGTGATGACATAACATTCTGGCTAAATAGATTTGAACGCTCTTGTCGAGCCCATAATGTGGACAAATCACAATATGCTAACCAGTTATCAGAAAATCTGAAAGGTGATTCTCTGACTAGTTTAAGTTTGGTTGAAGAGGCTGACAAAGATAACTATGATGTTATTAGGGCAGCCTTATTAAAGAAGTATCAGTTGTCTGAAGAGGGTTATCGGAAGTTGTTTAAGACAATGGTGCCTGAGGCAGGTGTAGAATTCTCAGAATTCATTGCAAGGACACGTCTTACATTTGATCGTTGGATTGAGCTATCCAAAACAGAAAAGACTTATGAAGCCCTTATGGACTTGATACTCAGAGACAAGATTATGTCAAGTATAAATAAACCTTTCCTCGAATTCTTACATGAGCGTAAACCTAAGTCTCTAAAAGAAATGGAACAGTATTGTACCCAATACGTCACTGCACATCCGGACGTAGCTATTAGCAACAGTAAGGTTAAAGAAGGTATGCCAGTTGCTTCTGCAACACCATACAACCCTAATCACTCTCTCACAAATTCCAAGGACCTCAAAATAGGTTTAATAAAAAAGGTAACTATTACAGTTATCAGAACCAAGGTAACCAATCATTTCAGGGTTCTTCTTCGAATACCTGGAGAAGAGCTGACAGCCCTCGATTCAGGGGTGGTCATAATTACAGGAACTTTCGCAAAGGAAGTCATTCTAGAAACTATCCAAGTTTTCCTTCATGGAGACAACAGGATCATAATTACCGAGATACTCATTATAATGAATATGATGATAGTAACCAAAGGAGCTATGATTCAAACCCGAGTAGGGGTTATAATAGTGGAAACAATGATAAGTACAGAGGCAATAATAACAGAGGTAGAGCACAATTCAAAAAACATAAAGCTCATTACCAGGCGAACTCTGCACAGCAAGAGTCCCACGAAGCCTATAAACAAAGTAAAGATAATGATGACTCTAATAATATGGCATGTGCCGCTTTTGATTTTGGGAGAGCATCTCAGTGCCCCCAATGCAAAACATTATTTGAGCCAACCACAGTGTCTACTTTAAGCTGTGGGCATCCTCTTCCCGCTCTTCCTGCGTCAATCGCGCATGATGGGAGAGGTTCTCTTGTCTTACACAAAGGTTTAGTAAATGACAATCCAGTCTCAGTACTTTTTGATTCTGGATGCACAACTATTGGGGTTAGGCAGTCACTCATAGATCCTTCTCATTCTACAGGCAAAGTAGTCAAATGCGTAACATTTGGCGGCACCATAGAGAAATACTCTACCGCTATCATTAGGATTGCTACTCCTTTCTTCACAGGAGATGTACACGCATGTCTTTTGCCGAATCCGATCGCTGATCTTATCATCGGTCGCATTCACGGAGTCAAAGAATGCACTCCGGAGCAAATTTCCGTTTGGGAAAATCAAAATATGCAATCTGCTAATGCGGTAGTCACTAGAGCTCAAGCTCTCAATATGCCTGAAACTTCATCTGTTGAAGATAATGAAGTGCATAACCAAGATGATCCCTTGGTAATTTCTCGTGACTCGTTTATAAAACAACAAGAAGAAGATCCGACTCTTAAGAAATTCTTCACTCTTGTAACGAAAGGTGATCCGAATAAAGATTCAAATTGTAAATCTTGGATTACAATGAAGAATGGCGTACTTGTACGTATGGTGCAAGACTCCACTAAGTCAAGTCATTCTCAGATTCTTGTACCCAAGAATTTGAGAGTTAAGATCTTACAACATGCACACGACTCTCAGTGTGCTGGTCACATGGGTTTTTCCCGTACAAAGTCAAGAGTTCTTGCGGCTTTCTTTTGGCCTTTTGTGAACAAGGACATACGGATCTATTGTCGATCCTGTAAAGTATGTCAAGAAGTCAAATCCAAAGGTCCTCGTCATGCTGCGCCTATTCAGGCTGCAGATATTCCTATTCGTCCATTCCAGAAAATGGCGATAGACATCATTGGTCCATTCAAGATCAAATCTGCTAGAGGACATCAGTTTATCTTAACGTGTGTAGACATGTGCACACGTTGGCCAGAGGCTATCCCTCTAAAGAGCATTACTACCGCTGACATTGCAGATGCTCTTTGGCTTATATTTTCTCGGCTGGGATTCCCCGGAGAAATATTATCAGATCATGGCACCCAACTGATATCGGATACCATGTCTCAAGTAATGTCTACTCTACAGATAGAGAGATCTTTGAGTAGCATCTATCATCCTATGTCCAATGGGATGGTCGAGCGACTAAATAGAACACTTAAGAACTTATTAGGGAAGATAACTGAGGATCATCCTCAAGATTGGGATAGGGTTTTACCCGCGGCCCTCTTCGCGTACAGAGAGGTCCCCAATGAACATACAGGGTTTTCTCCCTTTGAACTTGTCTTTGGCGCGCGACCGCGCGGCCCAATGTCTTTGCTGCATGATCTTATAACAGCTGACAATATTGACGATGACACAAAATCTTCTTACGAGTATGTCATCGCGCTGAGACAGAAGATTATCGAAGCATGCAAATTGGCAACGTCCTCTTCTGAATTTGCTAAGCAGAAGGCAAGACAATTTGCTAATAAGAAGAGAACTTTACGACAACTTTGTCCTGGTGACAAAGCATTTGTTTTGCTACCTTGTCGTGAAAATAGACTCCTTATTAGTTGGAAAGGTCCGTACGATATAATATCGAAAATTTCAGATGTTGACTACATCGTCGATATTAACGGGAAGCATAAAACCTTCCACATCAATATGCTTACGGAGTTCCATGAACGTCCTGACTATCTACAGCCTATTTTCCAGGCAACGGACGATTCTCATGTCAAACATGGTCATTACTCATCACTGTCTGTAATACAGGATGAGGAAACAAGTTTTTCGGATGTTAATCTTCCGCTTCCAATGATCCCACTTCATTCTAGTGAATCATGGAAAGACGTTACTGTTTCTCCTGATTTGTCTCTAGGAGAACGGCGACAAGTTTCGTCTATGTTACAAACATTTCAGGATGTCCTCACTGACATCCCTGGGCAAACTCATGTCATTGAGCATGACATTGTTCTAACTGAACATACTCCAATTAGGGTTAGACCTTATCCTATCCCTATACATTTCCAAACACAGGTTGAAAAGGAGTTGGATGAAATGATAGATTTACAAATAATCGAACCATCCACTTCTGCATATTCTTCGCCGATGGTTATTGTTCGAAAAAAAGACAATAACATACGTCTTTGCGTTGACTATCGCAAATTGAATCAAGTTACGAAGTTCGATGCTGAACCTATGCCTTTACTAGAAGAGCTACTTACTCGTCTTTCTAAATCGCATTTTTTTCACTAAACTTGATTTGTCTAAAGGATATTGGCAAGTTCCATTATCCGAACGCGCCAAACCTCTTACCGCTTTCTCTACTCCCAGAGGCCTTTTCCAATGGAATTTTATGCCTTTCGGCCTTATGAACGCACCAGCTACATTTGTACGCATGATGCGTCGAATCCTATCGTATCGGTCAGATGTCATTGCTTATCTAGACGACATCTGTCTTTTCAGCGATACTTGGGAAGATCACTATTCAGGGTTAGTTGAATTATTATCAACTCTGCGTGAGTATAACCTGACAGCAAAACCATCTAAAGCTTGTATTGGCTTTAGCGAAATTGCTTTCTTAGGCCATCGAGTAGGTCACGGTTTCTTGAAGACAGAAGACCATAATATCACTAAGATACTTAACATCTCTATCCCTAGGACTAAAAAGCAAGTGCGAAGTCTTTTAGGTCTCATACAATTTTATGGACGTTTCATTCCGAATCTGTCCTCTATCATGGCACCTCTCTCTACACTATTAAAGAAAGGGTCGCCTAACATGGTTCACTGGTCTCATGAATGCCAATCTTCACTAGAGAAGATCAAAACTATGTTTTCATCACCACCTATTTTAGTGTTACCTACAACAGATAAGACATTTGTTCTTCGTAGTGACGCTTCATCCACTGGGATTGGAGCGGCACTAATGCAAGAGTACTCTGGAACTCTGCATCCTGTAATGTATATATCCAGAAAACTTAATGCTGCTGCAGAAAGGAATTACTCGGTTTTAGACCGTGAATTATTGGCAATGGTTTGGTCAATTCTCAAACTCCAAAGATTCCTTCTGGGCGCGCATTTCGTAGTGGAAACTGACCAAAAAGCTCTTACGGCTATCCAAAGTAAGAACTTGAAGAGCTCGAGATCAACTCGATACGCAATCGCTCTTCAACCTTTTCATTTCTCGGTACGAGCTATCCGTGGTTCAGAAAATGTGATGGCGGACATTCTGTCCAGATGCCCACATGATGCCACTTAACTGTTAAATATTGGTTTTTTTTTTAATATGTATAACTTTACAACAGTTATTTTTTGTTTCTTTACTAAGATACACATTTGTAATTTAATAATAGAATGATGGTATCGCTACTTAGCGGTTTATTGATGTTTATTCACCGCTGTTCTTTGATGATTGTTTCTTCATAAATCATAAATTTAAGATTATAGTGTGAATTTTTGGTATGCATTGTATAATTACCAGAATTGTATTATACGTAGATCACACCTTCCTGGGAAACATTTATTCGTAGAGAAACAATTTCTCTCAGATTTTGAGATATATTCTCACCGGTCATATTAGGAATTATAGTTATTCCTGATATTTTCATCTGCGCAGTATTCTTGCGTTGTGAGCCTATTCTACGTTGCTCCTAGATGTATTTAAAAAAAAAAAAAATTTTATTTTTTTTTTTCCCGGGAGGTGTGGTAAGACTGTAAAGTGCAATCTTTACTATCTTGCAATATAATACATTTATATACTTATTATGTTCGCAAATATTTTGTAAACAAAGTATTTCCTTTTTTAAGTGCTTAAGGAGAAGTCATTTTTGAGTTACTTCCCTTGAAAGGAGTTCCGTCATCTTCGATCGGATTCCGCGGACGAATCTAGGCCTACTGCGATTTATGGGTAGGAATAGATTGTTCTTGCTTCAGTATATCTATGGCCTGAATTTATACGTAGTGTTTGTATGAGTAGGACGAGTCTGTCTTATATATGGATATCTTTACATTTCTAAGTCGAACTATGTTGGTTGTCGCTAGAAAAGGTCAAAGGCTATGCAGCGGAAGTATCGCTAGCAGGGGGGTGTGATTCATGGCTGTCATCCTGTCGGGATGTCGAATTTTGTTGTAGCCGGCTTATCGCCGAAAAAGTGATCTATAAGTAAATGGGGAAAAGTGATAGTCATTTAGACATGTTGTATGTACTTTACCCCAGTGTTTATTCTCTTTTGCCAAGGAATGGCAAAGTTATATTTCGCATAGAAAGGTAAAACCACAATTTATTATGAACTTGGGCTTCGCCATCGTTGTCGATAAGCAGATGCACAGTGGTACTTTTGAAAAGAATATTTATTCAAAGGAAGATGACATTCCTATGTATCAGCACTAGATTATATGATATTATTCAATTACCTCTATGATAGAAGCTATGAAGAAATGAGGACATTTAACGAATGACCAATTTTGGTCTGTATCCAATAGTGAGTGAAGCTCACGAGAGAGAAGCACAGCCATGTTGAAATCCATATACTTTGTATTTATCGAGTGAGAAAAAGGGATGCCTGTACTATCGCTCGATGAACCAAGAGATCACTGCTACATGTGAGAACCCATGTCTGGGATTCCTATATCTTTATGAAAAAAATATATATATTGAACTTTACGTGAAGGGATATTCGCTAGACGCGGTTAAGTCTAGGAGCCTTCCTATATATTGGTTATGGTCTGACGTGCCCAGTCAGTAAAGCCAGATGATTTACATGATGGAACTCTGAATGCTTATTTACGAATGCTCCATTATGATATTTGCCAAGCATGAATGCTAACTTAAGATGATATTCCTGTGATCAACATTATGCTGTCTATGTCGACATTTGTTCCTGTAACCATACACGTACTGTCCAAGTGTGCGTCCCATTAAATGTTATAAAAAGACCACCGTAGTTCCAGTACTTCTTGAATTCGAACAGTGTGAGTATGAGTGATGTACTACCAACCTGTCAACTCTATCGAATCATTCTACCATTCGCGTTCTGACATTCATATACACACTCATTGTCTACACTTACATTCTTGTCGGAGCCTCATCACGTTCCAGGACAAGATGACCTGTATGACCAAAACTGTGCTGGGTTTAATGAGTTGACAATCGTTACACTTTACTACACCAGTCCCAACATCTACAGTTATCAACTGGTGGACATTCACGGCATTTAACAAATAAAACGTGATTTAACAGTTGCCTGTTTGCGATGCGATCTGGATGCTCTCACTGAGCTGGAGCCAATAGTCATTTGCACAGCGTCGAGCAGTTTGTTGAACTTTGCTTCTCGTAGCCTTCAGGATCTGTAGGGTTCTAGCACTCGGTGAACGTTTGTATTCATTCATAGCACTGCGCTTAGCTTCAATGACAGGTGCCATCACATCCGATAAAGCATCAAACCAGTCATTTGACTTTGCCGTTTTCTTACCAAAGGTGGCAAGTGCAGTACTTTGAATGGTGTTCCGTAGATGCTCCCAGTTCTCTGTAATAGTATTACCATGCTGAGAACTACTGAGCACTTTCTTGAAGGTCGCAGTAAATTGAGTGATCATGACAGGGTCTGACATCTTGCTGGTATCAATGCGTGGTTTCCCTTCATGTCTGACACAATAGAGTTTTCTTGGTTGTGCTCTGATTTTGCAGCAAACCAAGGAGTGATCTGTATCACAGTCTGCACTATGGTACGAGCGCGTGGAGAGCACAGACCTGAGAAGTGGCCTTCTGACGAGAATCAGGTCCAGTTGGTGCCAGTGCTTGGATCGTGGGTGTCTCCATGACACCGTATGCTGGGGTTTTGTCTGAAAGTAGGTGTTGGTAACGCAGAGGTCATGGTGGACACACAACTCTAAGAGCCGTTGTCCATTTTCATTCATCTTGCAAATACCAAACCTGCCCAGACATGAAGGCCATGAAACATTATCGGCACCCACTCTAGCGTTAAAGTCGCCAAGGAGAACAAGCTGTTCTTGTCTAGGTATGCTTTTGATGACTGCTGCTAGATTCTCGTAGAACTCATCTTTAGCTTCTGAGGCAGAGTACAGAGTAGGAGCATACACACTGACAAGGGTGATGGGACCTGTGCTAGTTTGCAGGCGGAGCGTTAACAGTCGTTCTGATCCATTCTCGCCTGGTTCAACCATTTTAGTTAGCGATTTTTTTACCGCAAAACCTACTCCGTGTTTTCTAGCTTTATTAAAATCTTTCCTTTGCCAATAAAATGTGTAGTCCTTCTCACTCACCGTTCCAGAGCCCGCCAGGCGCGTTTCCTGAAGTGCAACTATATCCACCTGAAGTCGTTTAAGCTCATCATTAATTATGGCTGTCTTCCTTACATCGTTTACGTCCTGTAGGTTTCCAGATAGTCCAGTCAACATAGTTCGGACGTTCCAGCATCCCAATCTGAGAGTTTGCTTATTTTTATTATTCTGATAATTGCTTGGTGCAAAATTTTCTGTCCACCGTTCGGGTTTGACCCTAATCCCCATGCACCCAATGGGGAAAGCAGATAGTGGCGGGACAACACCTTATTGACTGGGGGCTGCCCAGCTTGAAGCGGGCGGTAGCTGTCCAGTGAGATCCTAGAACCTCTCTGATGACGCCCAATTTATATTATGATTGAGTAATTGGCCGCCAAATGACGCGTGCACCATGAGGTGAGTGATGGTGCCCGTGGTCTGGTTTTGTGAAGTGTGTAGATGATGTACAGTCAAACAATGATCATACAAAAACAGGGCAATCCATACAAAGACGTCAGTTAACTCACGACGTATAAAGTCAATGATGCTTGTAACAGCTAGTGACGTTTTTTCTGTATCATTTATTGTGGACGCCACAGTGACAAAATGTATACGCGAATATGTAGGTACATCAGACAGTCATTATCACAGCAACAATGTCAGTATAGCAATGGACGGTAGACAGCATCATAATAAAGGTGATTCACAGGCATGTCAATACATTATAAGGCTGTAATGTAGTCGGGAAAATTCTCCATCCCTTTCTATCTTAGCCAGAAGATAACCAGATGTATGAGATCAGTTCACTCTCCTTAATCTGACTTCAGCAAGACAGGCACGTCTGCCGAAGTATAAATAATGTCCTCAAAAATATCCTCTAGATAACAAAGGTTTTCCAAACCTAGTTCATGTAACAAAGTAGCAAGTAATGGTCCTTGGGACATGCATCAACCGATGCAGTACAATACAGCGACATGTGAGCTGGGAAAACATCTCGTGACGACGCCTTTCGAAGACAGGCTATGAATCAAAAAATCGCTCACGACCAAAAATCGATAGAGTTAATGAAAAGTTAATTTACCTTGCCTTCAGGAAATACACAGAAATATTACGCCTCCCGGCATGTGGAAATACACTAGAGGTATTATCTCGAATAAACGAAATATCCATTAAGAGGACTTCACATTCCTGACAGAACAAAAAATAGCGGAGATCCCCTCTCAGCGAGGCATCTTTCTAGCTATTCAAAATCGCTCACTGGACTGGTGGGCGGAAATCGATCGACCAAGAAGCAAGACCAGTCATGCGCAGTCCAGCGCAAAATGACCACAGCTCAGAACTTAAGACGCAAGGACCTTTACTACGAACCAGCGTAAGAATGATTACCTTAAAAGGATAACCCAACAGGTTGCCAACCGTTTTTTCTGAGAAAACGGCCTAGCATAGCAAACTTAACTGCATTCAATACCAACGCGAGGAGACAGCTGCTTACCGAGAAAAGTGACTATAAATTTCAAGCAGTTGTTGCCCTTGCGTTACAAAATATATATTGTAATAAAACGATGTTGCGAGGATAATTAATTAAATTGCCTAACATGAGGCTAAATATAGAGTGTCTGGTGAGGATATACCTCAACAGAAAAATAAATATGTCTCAAAAAATATTCACATCGGGGAGGTGTCACCAACACACATCACGTTAGCATGTAAACACAATATACGTATGCAAGTTACCATAATCATCATTAAACAGCATACTCTAATATTGTCTTTAAAAATGGATGTACAAATCTGATAGGAAAATTTAAATAGTACATTCTTTGACATGTAATGACATAAGTACATAGTAAAGTTAAACTACATGACGATCCAGGACATATGCTCTGGTATTCCGAGGGTAAGTACACAATCTAGAACTCGTCATGCTTGATACTAGTAAGGTAAGTCCTCAGCTCAACAATGACATTCTGAGAAAGTACAAGCAATATAATGCTAATTAATAACTAATATGCTTCATAAGGTACAATACATTATTAATAATTGTGGCTGTTTAGTAAACTAACGGCCCTTATATTAACTACTCAGTCCTCCTCTATCATCTTAAAAAACGAACAGAAGAAGATGACAACAAAGCACGATAGTGTGTACATATAAAGTAAGTACAGATGTGCTAATCTATTGTAGAAATATAGGTGTGTTATGACTCTGTAATATATGGAAATATAGGACAGAAGTATTAGTTGGAGTCATGTGGGCATCTAGACAAAATGTCAGCCATCACATTATCCGCACCACGGATAGCTCGTACCGTGAAGTGAAAAGGTTGAAGAGCTATAGCATATCGAGTGGATCTCGAACTCTTCAAATTCTTAGTCTGAATAGCTGTAAGAGCTTTCTGATCAGTCTCTAGAATGAAATGTGCGCCCAGGAGGAATCTTTGTAGTTTTAGAATTGACCAAACCATCGCTAACAACTCACGGTCTAAAACCGAGTAGTTCCTCTCTGCCGCATTTAGTTTTCTAGAAATGTACATAACAGGATGCAGAGTATTTGCATATTCTTGCATCAGTGCTGCTCCAATCCCAGTGGATGAAGCATCACACTCCGAAGAACAAAAGTCCTATCAAGAGTAGGTAATCTTAAGATGGGAGGAGAAGAAAAAATATATTCTTGATTTGGTCTAGTGAAGATTGGCATTCTTCAGACCAACGGACCAGATTAGGCGAACCTTTTTCTTCAACAATGTTGAGAGAGGTGCCATGATCGAAGATAAATTTGGAATAAATCTCCCATAAAATTGAATTAAACCTAAGAGACTCCTAACTTGTTTCTTCGTTTTAGGAACAGAGATGTTCAGTATTTTGGAAGTATTGTGGTGGTCTTCTGTCTTCAAGAGACCATGACCAACACGATGACCCAGGAAAGAGATTTCACCAAAACCAACAAAAGCTTTAGAAGGTTTTGCTGTCAAATTATTCTCACGTAGAGTGGACAGTAAGTCATATAACCCTAAATAGTGATCTTCCCAGGTATCACTGAAGAGACAGATGTCATCTAAGTATGCGATGACATCCGAACGATGTGACAGAATTCGACGCATCATGCGAACGAAAGTGGCAGGGGCGTTCATGAGACCAAAAGGCATAACATTCCATTGAAATAGACCCCTAGGTGTAGAAAAAGCAGTAAGAGGTTTGGCATGCTCTGCTAAAGGCACTTGCCAATAACCTTTAGACAAGTCAAGTTTAGTGAAGAATCTAGAATTAGAAAGTCTAATCAGTAGATCTTCTAACAAAGGCATCGGTTCAGCGTCGAACTTTGTGACCTGATTCAATTTGCGATAATCAACGCAAATTCGTATTCTTATCCTTCTTCCGGACAATAACCATGGAAGAAGAATATGGTGAAGTCGATGGTTCAATTATATTTAATTGAATCATTTCATCCAATTCCTTTTCCACTTGCGACTGAAAGTGTATAGGAATAGGATACGGCCTAACCCTAATTGGATTATTGTCGGTAAGAATTATGTCATGTTCTATGACATCTGTGTGTCCAGGAATGTCAGTGAGAACATCCTGAAATGTTTGTAACATCGACGAGACTTGTCGATGTTCGTCACCAGAAAGATTAGGAGAAACAGAAACGTTTTTCCAAGATTCCGTGGAATGTAATGGAACCACTGGAAGGGGAAGGTTGACATCAGAGAAGGTAGCTTCCTCATCCTGTATGACAGACAGGGATGAATAATGACCGTGAGGTGCAGGAGCATCATCCGTTGCCTGGAAAATAGGCAGCAAATAGTCCGGACGTTCGTGAAATTCCGAAAGCATGTTTATGTGGAAAGTTTTATGCTTTCCATCAATATCGACCACATAGTCAACATCGGAAATCCGAGAGACTATTGCATACGGACCTTTCCATGCAATAAGAAGTCTATTTTCCCTACTGGGGAGTAGGACGAATGCTTTGTCACCTGGACAAAGTTGTCGTAGACATCTATTCTTGTTAGCAAACTGCCTTGCCTTCTCTTTAGCAATTTCTGATGAAGCAGTTGCTAGCTTACATGCCTCAATGATCTTTTGTCTAAGAGCAATGACATACTCATATGAGGATTGAGTTTCATCGCTAATATCATCGGCAGTGATGAGATCGTGTAATAAAGACATAGGGCCGCGTGGACGCGCGCCAAAGACAAGTTCGAAGGGAGAAAATCCTGTGTGTTCATTAGGGACTTCTCTATAGGCAAAGAGAGCCGCGGGTAAAACCCTGTCCCAATCTTGAGGATGATCTTCAGTTATCTTACCAAGCAAAGTCTTGAGCGTTCTATTCAGACGCTCAACTAACCCATTAGACATAGGATGGTACATACTACTGAGAGATCGTTCAATATGTAAGGTAGACATTACCTGTGACATAGTGTCAGATATGAGTTGAGTGCCATGGTCTGACAATATTTCTCTGGGGAACCCCAAGCGAGAAAATATCAACCAAAGAGCATCTGCGATATCTGTAGTAGATATGCTCTTAAGAGGAATAGCCTCTGGCCAACGTGTGCACATATCGACACATGTAAGGATAAACTGATGTCCTCTGGCCGACTTGACCTTAAAAGGGCCAATAATATCTATGGCCATTTTCTGAAACGGCCGAATAGGAATGTCAGCAGCCTGGATAGGCGCAGCATGTCGTGGTCCTCTAGATTTGACCTCCTGACATACCTTGCATGATCGGCAGTAAATACGAATGTCCTTATTGACAAAAGGCCAAAAGAAAGCCGCAAGGACTCTCGACTTCGTACGGGCAAAACCCATATGTCCAGCACATTGCGAGTCATGAGCATGTTGCAATATTTGCACTCTCATGCTCTTGGGAACAAGAATTTGCGAATGTGCCGACGTAGTCGAATCTTGTACCATACGTACAAGTACGCCGTTTCTCATTGCAATCCAAGATTTTCTATTTGTATCCTGATTCGGATCACCTTTCTTCGCAAGAATGAAGAATTTTTTTAAAGAAGGATCTTCTTCTTGCAATTTTATGAAAGAGTCACGAGTGATTACTAAGTGACTATCTTGGCTATCAACTTCATTATCACTATTCAGTGAAGTTTCGGGTGTTTGTAGAGCTTGTGCTCTTGTAACTACTGCATTTGTAGCTTGCATGTTATTATCTTCCCAAGCAGCAATCTGCTGTGGGGTGCACTCCCTAACTCCGTGAATACGACCAATAATAAGGTCCGCAATAGGATTAGGTAAGAGACAAGCATGCACATCTCCAGTAAAGAAAGGAGTGGCAATGCGAAATACAGCAGTAGGATATTTTTCTAGAGTGCCGCCAAATGTGACACATTTAATAACCCTTCCTGTAGCACAAGATGGATCTACAAGCGATTGTCTAACACCAATAGTGGTGCATCCGGAATCGAAAAGTAGTGAGACCGGAGTATCATTAACAAGACCCTTATGTAGGATTAAAGAACCCCTCCCGTCATGCGCAACAGCAGCAGGAAGAGCGGGAAGTGGGTGACCACAACTCAAAGTAGTTATGGTACCCGGTTCGAATAAAGTACTGCATTGGGGGCATTTGTTTGCTCTCTCAAAGTCAAAAGCAGAACCAGTGACAGCGTCAAAGTTTTTATTATCAACAACATGATTACAGGCTCCCTCAGTTTCCTGTTGTACAGCATTAGCCTGCTGATATCTTTTTTTTTGTGTTGAGATCTACCCCGACTATTATTACCTCTGAAGTTATCAGAGTTATTATTATCTCTGCAGTTATTATTGTCTCTATTGTAATTGTTATCCTGGTTCGAATTCCAGTTTCCACGATTACTATCATGTTCACATTGATGCGAACATCTATTTGTTTGGTTTTGAGGTCTTCGGCAGGAATAACCTCTATTACCATATCCTCTTTTGAAATGCCTATAATTATTAGGGTGATAGTAACGAGTACTATCAGGTTGTCTCCAATTCTTCGAAGAAGAATCACCATGAAATTGATTTCCATGATTTTGACAGAAATTACCGCTACTCTTTCTATCAAAATTTTGTTGGGATCTACGAGCAAAGTTTTGACCATACGGAGCTGCCTGTTTTAGGTTTACGTTCATGAAGGAAAGCAAGGAAAGACTCATTGACAGACGACATGACTTTGTCTCTAAGTATTAAGTCCATAAGTCCTTCATAAGTTTTTTTTCCGTCTTAGATAGTTCAACCCATCGTGAGAAAGTAATGCGTATTCTTGCAATAAACTCGGAGAATTCAACTCCATTTTCAGGTAACATGTTTTTAAATTGTAGACGATAGCCGTCTTCGTTAAGCTGATATTTCTTTAACAAAGCGGCCCTGACAACCTCATAATTGTTCTTGTCAGGTTCATCCACCATATTTAATATACTTAGAGCTTTACCTGTCAGTATCCCTGATAACTGATAAACATATTTTGCTTTGTCTATGTTATGAGCTGTACATGCTTGTTCAAATCTGTCCAGATAGAACATTATGTCATCACTGGAAGGACTAAATGTTGGTAACTTAATCTTAAAAGTATCATTATTAGCCTTACCAGAAGATGAACCCTTGTTTGAATCATTACCATTACTCATGTTCATCAATTTCAATTTTTCCAACTCTAAAGCTAAGACCTTTTCTTCATGTTCCATTTTTGCTTTCTCTTTCCTCTCATCAGACTCTCTCTGTAATCTTCTTTCCTCAGCCTGAGCCTCTATTTGAAGTCTTTCAGCTTCTTTTTCTTTTTAAGTCAAGTTTTATTCTCAGCTTCTTTTTCAAGTCTTTTATTTTTTCTTTTTCAGCTTCTTTTTCAAGTCTTTTATTTTCAGCTTCTTTTTCAAGTCTTTTATTTTCAGCCTTCTCAGCTTCTAGCTGGAGTTTTCTTTCCTCAGCTTCTGATTCCCTTTTTTGTTTTTCCATTTCCATTTGGAATCTTTTTTCATCCACCTGCATCTGCAGTTTCTTTTGTTCAGCTTCCATTGCTTTATCATATCGAGCAGTTGCAAATTCTTCTAACTTATCACCAGTCTTCCCAAGCAATTTACCCTGCTCAATAAAGTGCTCAAATGTAGACATGATGAGTAATAATATGAGTCAAAAACCTGAAATAATTAACTAATTTATTTCAAACCTAAGTGTAACAAGTCTTAATTAAGCACTTGTATATTCACATCACATTATATTATCCCAGTCTCTGTGGGAAACAAGTCTCCAATCAAAGAACTTGTATATGAAATATCAACACTCAATTCTTGATCATAAGTGCACTTCTCATTCAATAGTGCACGACACTATTCATCATTCATTTATCATCAGTGTAGTAGTAACAGTGCATTAGCATAGCCCATTAACTAATTACTATAACTGTAAACAATGACTATGTAAACACATGCAGAATGTAAACATTGAAAATGTAAACAATGCAAACAATGTAAACAATAACAATGTAAACAATAACAAAGATCAGCAACAATACAAAAACGTTCGCAGAAATCAACTAAAAATAAAGCAGAAATTAATGAAATATCACAAAAAATGTGACGATATCTGCGATAGAATTAAACAAAATACATGACACCACAGTGTATAAACAAAAATGTTGTATGAAACTAAACTATAGTCAAGAGTAGGCTAACAAATACAAACAAATCAAAACAAAACTAAAGAATGCGAAATAATAACGAAAACAATATTAATACATGTCATCACAACTAACATAAATAGCAACAGAAGTCGCTTAGCAAATTCCAGTATCGGAAATTTGCTCACCCTACAGAAAACGCTCACAATAGACGACCTCTATGACGTGGCATAATCTAAGGGAGACACCACCCAACCGAGAACCCGCTGAAATATAAACATATAAATATATGAATAACATATAAACAGATAACATATAACAATATGACAAAAGAATGAGATGATACACAGAAGACTCAGCAGAAGTATAAGGGCACAGTTTACATACAAACAGGCCACTTAACTTATAGGCTTCCAATCGTAGAACAGCAGCAAAAACGGATGTCAATCAACGTCCTAAAGAGCGAAGCTCCAACGATGATGGCACATCTGAACTGCTTCCACTGCTAACACGATGGTACTTGAGCTTCTGACATACTGTATGTTGAGTTGTTTCGGCACTTGACCTTCTAATCCAAAAGTAAGTTGATGGAAATCGGTACTTGGCCTTCTTCAGAAAACAACCCGTTTCAACCGGCACTTGACCTTCACAAAAAACGACAGCACTGGAACCTTGACAGCAGCAACTTGCTTGACTTGCGTAAAAGATAACAGCAGTCCGAGTTATCCGGCAACATGTAACAACGCCGGGTACTGTCAAATTTCTGTTTCAGTCAAAAAATTGAAATTTTGACTTTTACCGGGCAACGCCGAGTACTTTGAAAATTTTGAAGATGTTGACTGTCTTGAAGAATGTTAATTTCTTGAAGGATGCTGATGAATTCTTGTTGAAAATGAAGTGGGTAAGGGACCCCGTGTTTGCTGGTACCAGATCAAACCAGCTTATGGCCACCAAATGATGACGCCCAATTTATATTATGATTGAGTAATTGGCCGCCAAATGACGCGTGCACCATGAGGTGAGTGATGGTGCCCGTGGTCTGGTTTTTGTGAAGTGTGTAGATGATGTACAGTCAAACAATGTTCATACAAAAATAACAGGGCAATCCACATAGGACGTCAGTAAACTCACGACGTATAAAGTCAATGAGTCTTGTAACAGCCGTTGACGTTTTTCTTCATTATTTATTGTGGACGCCACAGTGACAAAATGGTTACGCGAATATGTAGGCACATCAGACAGTCATTATCACAGCAACAATGTCAGTATAGCAATGGACGGTAGACAGCATCATAATAAAGGTGATTCACAGGCATGTCAATACATTATAAGGCTGTAATGTAGTCGGGAAAATTCTCCATCCCTTTCTATCTTAGCCAGAAGATAACCAGATGTATGAGATCAGTTCACTCTCCTTAATCTGACTTCAGCAAGACAGGCACGTCTGCCGAAGTATAAATAATGTCCTCAAAAATATCCTCTAGATAACAAAGGTTTTCCAAACCTAGTTCATGTAACAAAGTAGCAAGTAATGGTCCTTGGGACATGCATCAACCGATGCAGTACAATACAGCGACATGTGAGCTGGGAAAACATCTCGTGACGACGCCTTTCGAAGACAGGCTATGAATCAAAAATCGCTCACGACCAAAAATCGATAGAGTTAATGAAAAGTTAATTTACCTTGCCTTCAGGAAATACACAGAAATATTACGCCTCCCGGCATGTGGAAATACACTAGAGGTATTATCTCGAATAAACGAAATATCCATTAAGAGGACTTCACATTCCTGACAGAACAAAAAAAATAGCGGAGATCCCCTCTCAGCGAGGCATCTTTCTAGCTATTCAAAATCGCTCACTGGACTGGTGGGCGGAAATCGATCGACCAAGAAGCAAGACCAGTCATGCGCAGTCCAGCGCAAAATGACCACAGCTCAGAACTTAAGACGCAAGGACCTTTACTACGAACCAGCGTAAGAATGATTACCTTAAAAGGATAACCCAACAGGTTGCCAACCGTTTTTCTGAGAAAACGGCCTAGCATAGCAAACTTAACTGCATTCAATACCAACGCGAGGAGACAACTGCTTACCGAGGAAAGTGACTATAAATTTCAAGCAGTTGTTGCCCTTGCGTTACAAAATATATATTGTAATAAAACGATGTTGCGAGAATTTCTCATCCTCAGGGTTTACTCCCGAAGCCAATTCCATAAATGGATATTCCCGCAAGGCAGCGGAGGTTTGAATTCAGAGTTCCTTCTCTTAGATAAGCTACCAACCAAGGATCACGAGCCCTATCTGCCCGAAGCTGCTGGTTTTAAGGCGCCAGTCGCTCGCCTTTGCCCCTTCTCCCGTCAGTAAAAACAGTTCCGCCGGGCTCAAACTGAGCCACACGTGAAGGCCGGGAGCTGGACTTGGTTGTCAGAGGCTGCTTGAGGCGCGTGCCATTGAAGTATGTTATCTGCAGTGAGAGCTTACCCTCACTACAACTCCCGGCTGTAACAACCTTTGGAACCATATATATATAGGATAACACAGGATCTCTATTATATATATATATATATATATATATATATATATATATATATATATATATATATATATATATATATATATATATATATATATATATATGATAACACAGGATCTCTATTTTATATATATATATAAGTTAAAACTGTCGGCCTATTCTAATGCAGTAAGTAACTGAGTGTGCTGACCAAATAAAAGAATATTCCTAAACACAATACAACTGAGACTGGCGCCGGCACAGATTCATTTTGTAAGGTAGCTAATTTCTGTGGAGTCAATTGACAAGGAGTGTTGTTGTTGCTGCTTTCGATCAAGCGGCTCTTGGGTTTTAGCCCTTCGGCCGAGTACCATGTAGCAATTTCATTCTCATGGCATTGTAAATCTGGTGTGTCTATGAACTTTCCTCCCCACCCGGTCAGAAGCCAAGCGCCAGTGCCATCTCAGATCCTTCCCATCCACAGAGGGTTTAGGACAAGGAGTGTAGAGACGCCTAGCTTATATAGTTAAATGTAGTAGCAGGTGTTCAGGCGGAAGGGGGGGGGTTGCATGTACATTGATGGCAGCATAACAACGACTTAAGGACCTGGGGGGTTGTCTCCCTGCCGTCTCGTGATAAAAGAAAGTACGTAATTTGTAGCGAAACTCTGGCGGTCTTTCGAATGGCCAGATTTCGCGATTATATATGCGTTCGGTCACATGAAAGGTGAAGGTCGCTTTCCTGTGTGTCCGGCTTCTCTCTGAATCAAAGACGCGGGGAACTTTGCCGTCACCCACAAGAAAGGAGACTAATAAGGTCTTTAGCTGGGTGCCGATGCACACGTGCAAAGGGTTGGAATTTAGCCTGTCCAACAAAAGAGTGACATGACTAGCACCAGAAATAGATCTTGTGGGATCTATTACAAAGACAAATGGGAGGAGACAAAATAGAGAATTAGGCAAAATTAGACACTCAGCTAAGAGTGATAGCAATTCATATTCAATTTGTGATAATATTACAAATAACCCCGAGTTTTTTGGGCGAACACAGACATTTTGCATAGGACACGTCCGAATATTGTCGGGCACCTGATTTAAGATGCCGTCTCTTTCAGGTGTGATAGGCGTCTAACTGGGTGCACTTGAAGTAGGATCCTAGAACTGTCACAGAACGTCTGAACATGCTCTTTTGTGTGATCTGGCACACCTTCAGCCCAACGGCAGTATCATTTGTTTCATTTTTCTCACCAATCGCTTTTATTTGGCATAAATCAAGCCTTTTCATTCTTTTTGCTCTCTTTGTTGGATCAGCAGAGTGAAGTCTCTAGCACTCAACTCCCCTACGGAAGTATCTGCTATAGGACTACCTTTATCTTTTTTTACACGCAAACGTGTTTACGTTACGCCAGGTGAACTGTAGTATTATCAGGTGATTAGACATTCCAACGGATTACGCTGTTATCGCTTGAGTCGCCTTTGAAAGAGACAGGCCTGTGTTGACACAACGGGTATTGCCTGATCGTTGAATAGAACCCCACATGGTTTGTCAAGACGGTCGGCGGTCATATCTGTCTGTCTGGCGCACCCGCAGGCGTTAATTAGATTCGCGCTTCCACTGTCCCCGGTCTGTATGATTATTATTATTACAGATAAATATGTCTGGAAAAAACACTGGCGAAAGACATTACGCCAGGAAAACATGGTCACAATATTGTGAGAGGCAGATTGGTGCAGCCGGAAGGTATTAGCCAGGATAGTTCACATATTTGTGTGTGAAGTTGCATAAAGATGCCGGCGGAAATATTACCGCATGATTTGAAAGAGGTCACGCGTTGGAATATTAAATGTAATATTTTAAAACACGTGGGGGATATTTTGAAATTAGACACCCCAACCCAGTGCTAAAGAGATTCGATTGGTTAGATTTGAGGGCCGGAATAAACAATGAATTTCATTGGAAAATTCAGCGGAAACACAATCTGTGATTTGAATTGACAAGTGGGAAATATAATCTAGCGAAATCAGAGACATAGAACACAGAGAGACTGTAGCGCACGTCATATGAGTGACTCCCAGAAGCCAGAGAGACATCTAACTTAGAATTCCTAATTATAGGTGACATATCGAGTATTTGGGGAACTTTGGAACTTACAAATAAACCCGCATTTTAAATACAACTCTGAAAACTTAAGGGACCAGGACTTTAAATATTAGAACCTATGGAATTGGATCACCCGTCATAAGAGAAACTTTCCCAGACCAAGTGTTTCGCAGATTCCCTCGTCATAAAAGGCATTCACAATTTCCAGACCAAGTGATTCGAGAGCATATAATCTAAATTGCTCGTGTCCATTCTAACCTGTGCGAGGAGATTGTGTATTCCCAACAATTTGGGGTACGTTGTGAACATTTCTTTTACAAATGTGAATTTGACATGTTTCTTGCTAAGTGGTTATATATGAGGCTGGCAACCTCAACATATGAAACTAGTATACTCATAAACCATTACAGCAAGCGCTGGTGATTTCTTCTGGCTAGTCGTGCGGAAAACCGACAGCAGAGATGACCCCAGACTCAGTGATGACTGATGATTACGTCACATGTGCATAAAGTGTATAATATTTTGTGAGATATATGCACTTTGTTAATTGTAACTCAGGCAACTCGTTATTCACGCAGTCCAGACATATTTTCCCAGTTTAATACCCGGAAGAATATTAGTGATTTTTAATCATCTTGCTTGAGCTACACTGTGTATTCTGGAATTTAATTCTTCTGAGAGATTAACATTAGGTTGGTGGACATAGAGAATGCGCCTGTTAGTTGGCAGCACACAAATGTACTTAGCAGAGGCATTTGTTTTTCTATTTTGTCTAAAAAGTTCGTGAAACGAAGCTAGTTGTGAGTGAACAGCAGGTAATCCACACCAAACGCCTAAATCGGACAAGAAATGACGAAAACCACAGCTGCAGGATTCACCTAAAAGTTAAGTGCTTATAAAAAGGCACCAGCTAACCGGGCATAATTTTCTGAACTATATCCTCACCCTAAATCTCCGTGAAGAGAAAATTTGATTCCAATATAAAATTCACCAGCATTTCATTTATTTTAAACTGTTAATACTAATGATTATTAAATTTGTTACCTGTTGTTTTAAAACTAAACAATAGCTGTTTATTCAATTATTACATGTATGAAAGCAAACGAATGAGCCAGAATATATATATATATATATATATATATATATATATATATATATATATATATATATATATATATATATATATATAATATATATATATATATATATATATAAACAGAGCTATTCCATTATAAGAGGAAATTGGCTGAATTAACTCAGCTGGGGGCTTGAACGGGCTAAAAACCATTGCTTAAATCCTTCACAAAAGGCGACGTATAGATATAAGTTAACAAATGTTCAGCGCAAAGCAGCATTGTTCTTGACTTCTGAATTATTTTGTGAACTCTCCCTTAAGGTAGAAGCGCCATTACTCTTCTATCTGCATCTCTGCCAAGAATAATCTTGTGCGAAGGTAGACACCTTTGTCGACCCATTTAGATACTCTTGAGTTTTGGCCACTGTTGCACCACTACTGCAAAGCAGGGGAGGCAATCCATGGCAAGAACGTAAGGCGCAAAGTGTTGTCTCTGGGGTTACTCTCTTCTAATCTTAGAATTCACGTTCAGTCCTACTGCTTGTCCTATATTTGAGTTCTAATATTCTGCGTTTCTGGCTGTATGATTCCTTCTCGAAGCAATTGGAAGTCAGTGAAGTAGTCTTACAACGCTGTAGCATATAAGCGAAAATTTACGCCTACGCTCCCACGGTGTTATTTAGAGGAGAGGTCCAATCAGGAGCAGGCTATCTTAGCATCTCAAATGCAAATCCAATTGCAAAAAAAGTTTCTGATTTTGGTAGAGGTGAATTCCTTCACCACCCTCCTGTAGAACATTCTACATGATAAAATAAGGTGTGATTTAAATTCATTAATGGCAAGGATGTGGCTGATGGGCATTAATATTTGGATGAAGATTGGCAAGTTTGAGTTGCAAGTAACCAAGCTGTTACTTGATTCATTCCGTTTATTTGCTTTGATAAAACTGTATAAGCGTGCCTAAATCCAGCTTCCAATATTTACGAACTTGGAAATGTAAGTACACATGGCTCAACTGCAGGCATTTTAATTTCTTATATAATTGTCCACTTTCGATCCCAAAAGTTTAATCGATCCCGATCGACTTTCTGGGGTTTATCGACCCTTTTGATGTAGATATCAACCCTTGGGGTCCCTTGGCCAACATCAAAACATTCATGCGCACCTGCTGCCCAATGCACAATTTCATATTAGTTACCTTTTACGATATAAAGACAGACTTAAGGGATAGACCAGGGGTCGGGAACTTTTCCATGACAAAGAGCCAAATATTTAATTTTGTCTAAATTTTAAAAAATTGAAGAGCCGGATGAAAAAAATCTTATCGATAAATGGATATACTTTATGAAAAAAATTATGTTAGGAGTGTCAGACCTGTGGAAACGTTTATATTTTATGATAAGTCTAGACTTTTTTTCCAAAACATTTGCATGATAATTATTTCAGCCGTCATATTTTTAATATAAATTTTTTCCTTTTTTTTGAGATATATATTGTTTTTAAAGTTCTGTCAAAAACCCTTTACAATTCTGCACATTTGGATGTATAAAACATTTCTCCTGTCTTTAAAATAATAAAAATATGACAAAATCTTTAAAGCCCCCTCCCCCTCTTCCCCCACCCCCCATCCCAAAAGTTTAGTCCAAGAAAAGTGTGTGTGTCAAAAGGCGGTTTTAGTGCACGGACACTAAGAGTTAAATAGCTGAGAGCCAAGAGCCGCACGAGATGGCTCAAAGAGCCGCATGCGGCTCGCGGGCTGCGGGTTCCCGTCCCCTGGGATAGACAATGTTAATGGAAATGTGGCTTCATTACTTTTTAAAATTGTATTTCATGCACAAGGGTTACCTGTGTTTGTCCTCGGAGAAACTAGCCGGCTACTCTCTGTGCATTCAGGAAACCTGGAATACCTGGTTGAGAAATATCGAGATTGTGAGCACACACACGCATCAGCCCCTCGCCTCACTATTACCAGGTGCGTAGAGCTATATCTGAATTTATGACTTACTAATACACCACATTGGCCCTGTGTAGTTCCCCCGGGTCTCTGGGGTGATAAAATACAGAATGTGACTACTGCTACCACAAGCATGTCGTACAAGACGACTAAAATGAGGTTCTGTATGGGGTGGGGGGGGGGGGGAACTCATCATTAAAACAGATTGCTATGGAAACTACTGCTGCAAGATCATGCAAATGCTTAATGCAGGCTCCGGCGAAGAGACCAGCTTCAGTGGTGGCTCCATGCTCAATCAGGAACGAATAGAAAAACGATGATAATGATGATGATGGTACATTACAGTAGAGTCTAGGCTAATGTTTTACTGAAAGTGGCGATCGTCCTGTTCATTAAAATTATGACGAGTATCGCGATGTCAAGACCAGCACTAGTGGAACAGGAGATGGGTAGTAGATGACGTCGATGGGTAGGACAAACTGAGGAAACATGTTGATAGGATAACAAGCCAGTCATATTTCTGGAATCCCTAAGACAGGTATAGAGAGAGACCAAACCAAACATAGAGAGAACTGCAGACAGAAATTAAAGTGACATGGAAACACATTGAACTGATGGCAAGGATCAGGAGGACAAGACATGAGATGGTTGAAGGCGCAAGCTCATTGTGGAGTTGAATGGGGAACGAAGATGAAGGCGATGTCAGTTTTGATGAGATATGTTGTTGCTGTGATGCGACTTTGTTATTTATATTTTTTTCAGGTTATTAGGGATGGCATTAGCTCATATATCTCTGAGTCTGCACATGTACACACATCTTAGATCATTCAAGACGATGTGATGTTTAAACTAAACTGTAGTTGTTCTATACCTGCCTATGTTCTAGTACCACATTCACATTTTAGCCAACACGTTACAGCCTCCCACATTTACCACAGATCGTCTGTCTTGCGTGCGCGATCGTTTTGGCATAGCAGACCTAATGATCACAGCACATCCCATTTTGAGTGACTCGGCCAAGTTCACCTATAAGGTAATCAAGTATGATTTTTCTTGACACCACCAGCATCGATACAAGAATGAAAGCCCAGAGGTTAATGTTTTCAGCTAAATCAATTAGTCCAATGATCAGAAGAGAGACACATAAACTATTATTACTTGCCGTTACTTTTGCGCCTTCGTTTTTTTTTTTGGTCAGCATAACAGCCCACACATGCTTGCTACATAAAAAAAAGTATTTTACCTTTGAGAAATGTTCAAATTGAGTACATTATTAATCTTCTTATGAGTAACTTTTTTACGGAAGAGTGTGCTATTAATGCAATATTACTGCAGGTAAATATTCAAGCCCAAACTGTTTAGTATCTATTATAGAAGACATTATAAACCTAATCGCATAACCTTCTTACTTTAAATTCGTCGTTACCTGCTATGTTTGTGTGTTTTAGTAAAATACCCACGTTTAGTGATTTCAATTTGCAGTAAGAAGTGTTAACCCAATCAAAGATAGTATGAATGAAATAAAGCACTTATAAAATATTACAACTAGCCTTGTTACTTTCTTTTGTTTTCTATGCGTTGTTGCTGGTAATTTGACAACTGTTAAACAGTACTTATTGCTTCGCTCATTATTATTAGCATCAAGCTGGTGTTTGAGGGTTCCCGAATCCACGTCATGGCACGAATAATTGTTGCTGTAGAAGTTAGGACTATCAGTCCCTTGTAAGTTATTCATTCATTCTTTCAACACTCTCCAGCACTCCAGGATCCTATTTGACCATTTATATATATATATATATATATATATATATATATATATATATATATATANATATATATATATATATATATATATATATATATATATATATATATGCATTAGCCGCCTCATTTGTATTTCCCCATTCGCCGTTACTACTAAGCAATATACCTACACGTATCACTAAATACAAACATTTTAGCATAACTATCTCTGAATTATATCAACATATCTGAACGTATCACTAAATACAAACAATTTAGAATAATTATCACTGAATTCAAGCATTGTATCTGAACGTACCACTAAATTCAAACAATTTAGCATAATTATCACTGAATTCAAGCAATGTATCTGCATGTATCACTAATTTCAAACAATGTAGCATAATTATCATTAAATTCAAGCAACGTAAATGCACGTATCACTAAATACAAGCGAGATATCTTTTTTAACATAGTAAGAGATATCTACATTTTTTTTTTTTTACAAACTTTTATAAAATATAGTGATAATTGTGTATGACTTTGATCGCAATGATTTAAAAAAGACAGTTTAACAGGCATGCACGAATGACAATGTCTATCACTTGGGCCAGATTAAATTAGCGTGCACGATGCTTTTTAAAGAGCATTTTTATATTCCTCCTGGACATATTTCAATCTACAGCTTATGGAACAGTAAAACTTCCCATTTTAAAAAGTTTGGTCAAAAATATTTAATTAAATATTATTTTTAAATGCTGATTTAAATGTTAAATTTTAAAGTGTCCATTCAAATCTGCCAACAACCAAATTTCCTCAGTACACCAGAAGTGGGACGCGTGCTACACACTGGAAGGCAATGGTACAGAATACCTATAGAAAATAGCAGACGTGGGAAGATTTCCAGGTGATGCCCCAAGATATACATTGTGCCAGGGGCCAGATAACAAGATCAGTATTTTACTGGTAGTTTGCTCACGACAATAAAAATAACATTGTACACCAACTATACAGGGCTTGCGCTTCATCAGAAAACCCACTCAAGCTGCACCTGAGGTCAAGTCGCGATGTGGATGCTAGTTCTTGTCGTGGTTGTACTGGGCAGTCTCTGCCTAAACAAGTCACAGAGTCAAATTAGTGACCCCTGTCATCTTATTCACGTTGAAAAAAGGTGAGGCACGCAAAAATTAAATCAGATTGTTTGATTTGTTTCTGTAAAACAAATAAAGGATATTTCTTCAGGCCGGTGGAGCGGAATCTTGTATCACGCAGTTTTATCACTTCGTATATGCTCCTCATAACCAGACTAGTGCCAGGAACAACAGCTGAGAAGGAGACGCTAGCGATGAATAGGACAGATTGAGGAAACCTGATAGCGCTAAAGGCAGTTTTTATTCTGGAATCTCCCAGAAAGAGGGGTAGAGCGAGACCAACACATGAAACAACTTATGCAGAAAACAACTGGAGACAGATATACAAAGGGTAAAGAAGCCGTGAAAGGATCACAAAAGTTCAAGGGTTTAAAAACTGGTGTTGTTAACAATGAATTATTTCTCTTCGTTATCATTATCACACGGCAAATTAAGATGCTCCTCTACTGAACAAACAAGACATCCATTTGCTTCCAGATCAACATCGTTTATTGGAACAGAGTGTAATAGAGGACTTGACATAGGACAGAAGGACTTGGCGTGAATTTGATAACGGACTATACTCCTTGTGGAGGTCATGTGTAATAAATGAATTTGTTCCTTATGTTATATGAGATATATCTGTCTACACATTAATGAAAGACAATGTGAGTATAATTTATGTGTGACCGTATACTGTCCTGATTTATATTATGTGCCAGTGAGCTGGGCACGGTACCAAATTATCACTATGTGACCGCGTTTTTATATCTTCTTTAAATCAACGTCCATCAAGTGTTATTACTAGCTTCCCGCTAGAGATGTAGATTTTTGTGGAATGTAGCAGGTTCGTTCTTCTCTCGGACTGATGGTGTTAAGGTGCTATAGTGGTGTACTTCTAACTGTGTTGTAATTTTTTTCCATTCAAATCATTCGACCAATCTGCATAACTCGGCTGAGTCATATAACAAGGTTTATTTACAAAGTACATAAATAAACAAATGCAGCTGGAAAACAAATCAATATTCTTTGTTGTGATTGTAGTTTACTGAAGGTCTCCGTATTTACTTTTTCTTCCTTCTAAACTGTGTGAGTACCCAGGAATCTCGTGCAACTCACGATCTAGGTCACCTTGTCCTTTGTTTCCCTTTGTTTCTTCAACTCTTCAGTACATGTAGTGGTGTCTTTTATCTACAATAATTAAAGTTACTATTTTCTTCAGATGATGAGTCCTCATATACATCTGTGACTATTTTCTTGGTTTTCTTCCTTTAACATAAATCATCAAATCCTATCTGGGGATTGAAATACACATTGATATCGTACTTACATGTGTTACTACACAACATAGTCTTTCCTCTTTGTACAGAAATATAGCTACCGCTTATATTCTGTTGTGAAAAAAACACGATATCATTAAAGTCTTCACAGTAATGCTTCTTTCTGAAATACTTTAAGAACTTCAACTTAAAACTTGTCTTTGTGGTTCCACGAAAGTTGAGACAGCTCAAACATGGCTTCTCTTCAGCTCACACTTAGAAAACACACCCTTCCTCGAGGTCGTCTAGATGGAACTGCCCTAATGATAACATTAACCTTTTAACCCGACAGGTGTTGTGGGCCCTTGTCACCGTCAATGATTTTGATTGGTCTACTAAAAATGTATGACCTATCTCACTGGCACGTATAATGCCAGGGTAATAAGCTTCACTGTCACATATGGGTCCCGGGGCACACAAATGTATCCCGTAGGTAGACATTTGCGTTCTATCAAAAAAAATCTAAGACCCTAAAAAAAAATTACTCAACCAACAAAAAGAATAGAATGTTAACAACACCCAAAAAAAAAAAATCTTCTGCTAAAAAAAATACCTTACATATTCACTATACGAACATGTTCGTTACACAGAAGTTCTCGTAGATATATGGTGCATGTATATATAGGCCTACATTAATGGATACCTTCATAAAATCAATACAATATAAACAAATTAACTGTACAACAAAACCTTAACAATAATTATGGAAGGTGAAAAATTTATAACAGACTCTTTGACTAAGATGACATACACCTGTCATATATGGTCTGCTTGGTTTAAAAAGGAAAACAAATATCATCAATCATGAACACAACTACAATGTTCTTTCTTGACTGTGCATGTCAGTAAAGACAAAAGTGTTAACAACAGAACAAGAAAGAGCAATTCTAACGATCAAACTCGACTAATGGTAGTCTGGATGCCGAGGAAGAGGTAAAGAAATAGATGACATTATTGGCTGTTTACGTGTCCGACAGATCTGTGGCTATGAATGCACATTACAGTCTGAGTTATGGTCAGGTGTCTGTCAGAACAACTCTCTTATTGCTCAAAACAATGCTCTGTTATGAGTTCAATCAATAAACATGGTTCAACCAAACAAAACACAAAAAAATGTTGATGTCCTCCTAACAATCTCATAGAAGTCAAAACTCTGCATATATGAGAAAGAAAAAAAACATATTTACAATAATCATGAAAATGAACATAATTAAATCAGTTCTCATAGGGCTCAACACAATTTACTTAATGTCGTGTTATATTTAGTAACCTTGTCCTTCAATTGGTATGCCGACATAAATGCTTGTAAACAATGTAATGTTATTCATCAAGTAGTCAATCTTATGTAATGTTCTGTTTGGATGCACGGGTTCTGTGCTACAATAGTAAAATGTTACAATGTTCTAGTCTCTGGTGCTGGGGTTTTATCGTCACTGTGCACTACAGCATTATACCGCGATGTATCAAATGGTTCTACTCAGGCACGTCAGCGTGGTGAAAATCTCGGTTACAGCGCAGTGGGGTTAATGGGCTGGTCGAGACTGACCTATAAATCCACTGGTGCGAGAAAAAAAATTGTGGGTATGCGATAAAATTTTAGCATGCCTGCGTGAGCTTCAAAGGTCATCTTAGTTCGAGAAACGTGCATGAGTAAGTCTTATTCTGTGTACCTGAAAGGAAACAATAATATTAGTAAACACTGTCGCGTACTGTGTAGAGAAGAGTACGTGCTACGTTGGATACTTATGATGAGGGAAGTATCATATCAGTTGGGCGTTATGAAGAGGGAACGCCTTCGCTAATTTATAGTAGTTTAGCGATTTCTAAAAGCGCTATTGCTCGCTCTGAGAGTCTGCTATCGTAAGCTTGCGTAGGCGAAGAAATGGTAGCTGTGTTACACGTTGCTCGCATAGAGGATGTAATAAACTGTAACGGAGGAATGGGTTGTAGAGTTCCTTTTGACTTGTTCGTTTTCGTCTGGCGTCGCTTTCTCATGACTTTATAACGGACGTGCTCCTGCGGGAGTCTGATATACTTTGCGATACGTGGTGAATCATCTTATGATGATATATATGGTCTTTTGGCTGTCGACCTGATGTCGATTTGGGGTTCACCATCTGTACTGTTTGGCTTGCTAGGTGCGCTTAAAGTGTCGATATCGGACTCTTCTTGTCGTGGTGGTGAAAGTACTATATCGTTCTCTGTATCAGTACAGATTCAGAGTCTGATTCTGCTTCACTGTTCGTGGGCTGTTCATATGTGTAGTATACTTGTTTCGGTATTGTTGACTGTATGCTATGATTGGCATTTCGATGGGCTATCTGGTGATCTTGTTCTCTGGGTTCCATGATATGTCTTCTGTCATCAAATGTCCACTTCACATAATCACTGGGGTTGCGACGGGGGTCGCGCAGGGAGTATGTTGGGGGCAGATGAGCGGGTAGGGAATGATGGTTATGATCATGTGAATAACGTTGCGAACACCGATGTGTTGTTTCTGTGTAGTGCGGGTAGACTCTCATGTCATTCTTGTGATAAGTTCTTGCTTCTTTGTTTCTTCTTGACACTGCATTGTTATTTCCTTTCTTCGTCTTGATAGTTATGTCTCCGTTGTGTACTGAAAATGTAGTTCTATTCTCTGTTTGTGTCGCTGTATTTACTTTCAGCTGGACAATGTTAACAGTTCGTAGATTTTGAAGTGGTCGTCTGACATTCTCACTTTGCTCACTGTTGGTTCTCTTTCTAAACCATATTGGACATATGTGTACTTTTTGTCCGTTGTCTAATGTGATTCTACAGTGTTTTTCATTTCTTGTCGTCACATTGTTTATCTGCCATGTTGTTCCTTTTCTTATTTAACCTATGAAGTTTCTCACTGCTATAAGTTTTGTTCTGTTGTTGAGGCTATCCCAGTGCTTGGGGACACTATTTATCTTGTTGCTGTTGGGTCTTCCTCGACACGCCCTGGCAATATGATTTGGCTTACAACAATTGTAACAATGTATCTGGGATACATTATAAATCTGTTGTGGTCTGGGTGGTGGTGTATAATCAATATTTATATACTCGTACTGTTGGTGGTCTTGTCGGTGGTGGTAGTGATGTTTATAACTGTCATTCCTTCTCCACTGTTGACGAGAATGGCCAATTTCCATGGGTTCGTTTTCAGGATGTGATTCGAACTTGGGCTCTCTACCTATTCTTTGTATACATCTTTTCAATGGTTGTTGATGTTGCATCTGTGTTATCTGTTGTGCTTGTTGTTGGGCTAACATTTGTTGTTGTTGTTGCTGGGCCAACATTTGTTGTTGTAGTACTTGGTCGTAATTAGGATCCATTTCAATCAACAAGTTTCGTTGAAGTCGTTCTTCTGTTATGGTCGTCTTCCTGTGTAATGGGTGCACCTCGAGAGTTGGTCACGGCGTCAATTAGTGGTACTATGTGACCGGGTTTTTATATCTTCTTTAAATCAACGTCCATCAAGTGTTATTACTAGCTTCCCGCTAGAGATGTAGATTCTTGTGGAATGTAGCAGGTTCGTTCTTCTCGCGGATTGATGGTGTTAAGGTGCTATAGTGGTGTACTTCTAACTGTGTTGTAATTGTTTTCCATTCAAATCATTCGACCAATCTGCATAACTCGGCTGAGTCATATAACAAGGTTTATTTACAAAGTACATAAATAAACAAATGCAGCTGGAAAACAAATCAATATTCTTTGTTGTGATTGTAGTTTACTGAAGGTCTCTGTATTTACTTTTTCTTCCTTCTAAACTGTGTGAGTACCCAGGAATCTCGTGCAACTCACGATCTAGGTCACCTTGTCCTTTGTTTCCCTTTGTTTCTTCAACTCTTCAGTACATGTAGTGGTGTCTTTTATCTACAATAATTAAAGTTACTATTTTCTTCAGATGATGAGTCCTCATATACATCTGTGACTATTTTCTTGGTTTTCTTCCTTTAACATAAATCATCAAATCCTATCTGGGGATTGAAATACACATCGATATCGTACTTACATGTGTTACTACACAACATAGTCTTTCCTCCTTGTACAGAAATATAGCTACCGCTTATATTCTGTTGTGAAAAAAACACGATATCATTAAAGTCTACACAGTAATGCTTCTTTCTGAAATACTTTAAGAACTTCAACTTAAAACTTGTCTTTGTGGTTCCACGAAAGTTGAGACGGCTCAAACATGGCTTCTCTTCAGCTCACACTTAGAAAACACACCCTTCCTCGAGGTCGTCTAGATGGAACTGCCCTAATGATAATATTTAACCTCTTAACCCGACAGGTGTTGTGGGCCCTTGTCACCGTCAATGATTTTGATTGGTCTACTAAAAATGTATGACCTATCTCACTGGCACGTATAATGCCAGGGTAACAAGCCTCACTGTCACATATGCTACAGTCACTGACGTGGAAACAGGAGAAAATGAGGACACAGAAGATACATGTAGAAAATAAAAGACATGGGATCTGTCGTAAGTTGAGGCCACAATTGTCGTAAGTGTATACTGGCGAAACTACAACAGTAGTTGGCGCTGGGAATAGCCTATGAAATGTTATCAAGAAGGTCTCCAGAAATTGGAAGAAAGAGACCTATTCGAGATAAGGACAAGAAGAAGAAAATGCGAATGCTCTCCACTAGATAGTGTTTTCTAGTAAATTATGGAGAGTGTTCTATTTCCCCACGACCTCAGCTTCTGCCCTTAGATCTCGAGAAAGAAAGAGCCCATAATCTCATCTAAATGTATAATTTTGCATATTTGTAAATATTTAACACCGACAGCACGAGTGATACGTTAACGAACTAGATAATGATCAAAACGGTTATTGGGTTTTTTAATTAAATATTTACACATATAGGGTTAGTAGAAATTAAAACGGGATGATGGTGAAAGACAGTTCACACACACATACACATAGATGAGATATAAATAATGTAGTTAGTTAAGTATGAGAATGAAACTATGTGAATAGTGAAATGATGATATGTTGCATTAAGTGTTACCACACTGATGTCCAATCTACACTGTCTATGTGTCTCTTAATGTTCCTCCACTGTAAAATGATACACAGATAGGCATAGACTGTTCACTGCATGTGTATGATATGTTGTGTGGGTTATCTCCAAAACGAGGACGTACTGATGAAAACGTTTATGTAATGAGAACTTTGACGATGTACAGTCCTTCAATGTTTGGCAATATCTCTGTAGCGTTGACAAACCGTTGACAGTTGTGTGGTGGGTTTGATGTTAATACAGTTTGTTGTTAAGAAATCTTAGTGTACTGAATGAGGTCAGCTGTGAAGGTCCCTGAATATAATAAATATTAGAGTAAATTTCCAGGGCACCTTTCTATTACCACCACTATGATCTCATTCAGACTTATTCTAGATAGAATGTAAGATGACTACGTTTGGTGTCTAGGGTTATGAAATGTTAGTGTAAGGTTGCATTAACCAACTAAACATATAAACAATTACACAATTATTTTATTATCTAATACAACACAACAGTACCACGACAATCACATACGAACTACACTTTAAAAGACTATCTTTAGAAAGTCAGTGGTTGAAAGTTTTGTAAAGTTAATGTTTTTTTTTTTTCAATTTATTGTCCTGAATCTAATTGATTTGGAATCAGGACTGACAATAAAAAGTGAAATCATAGAAATTAATTACATCAATCAATTTACACAATGGATCTTCTGTCCATAATACACATATTATTATTATATAAGGTTGTAGTTGTATTTGCTAACTGAGGTGACTTCTAGTATACACTGGTAGATTGTTTATTATCATCATCTCTGCATGTTGTTTGTAAGTTTCTGTGGACACTGATGGAATGTTTATATCACTATTCCCAGTCTCTTATTTTTAATATAATGTTAGTTGAGCGATCAGGTGCCGAAACATGCACCTATCTTTGTAACATGATGTAGGAATCTCCCTGCACTTCGCTGAACGACAACCTTCAGCTCCCACTTCTTCAAGAATGATGGTGGTTTACAGTTGTCTCCGCAAAAGGCAAGACTGTGGCATGAATATATCGGCCCACTGTAGTCTGGCACCAGTTATTGACATCAACCACAAACCTCTGAAATCAGAAGGATATGCCTCCTTCGTAATCAACAGCCTACAATAATATTTTACAACCAGTACAGGCACAGTACAAACAAACGTGTAAGATCAGCTCTTTACGACAATCCATTTCACCAGTTTCTTTTGATTTGACCAGGTATACCAGTATTCCTCTCCCCTAATAGTTACAACGCCTCTGCAATTCCAGCAATAATCTGTTTTCCCTACCATAGGATAGGTATTATGCTCCTGATGATAATCATATATGCTTTAGTTGGTCTACACCTCTCTGATAGTCTTTCATATGCTGGATCAATCTCTAGACTCTGTTTTGAGTCTGCCATAGACTCACTTACTTACAGTCGTATGTTAGTATCTCACATTCAAATTTTATTTTAAATAAAATGTTAAGAAAGTCAATCTTACCACAGATGCAAGGAAATATACACAAGTAAACGATGACTAGGCAATAGAATATGGCACATTTTCGATCTGCCCTATGTCCAGGCTTTTCCTATGTTAGAAAATTCTCCGCCTGCTCTCATCGATCTTGCTTTACACAAAATTTTCGTGAAATGGCAGTGAACAGTCCCTGTTTCGTACCAATATCTACTGCTTTGTCCAATGGGACCATGTTTACATTTATTTTTGAATCTATCGTTTCAAATACCAACTCCCAATATGTTTCCAAGGCAAATATATTTTTAGTTTTAGGTCAACCAATCATACTTCGCCTTCCTTTAAAATCCAACCAATCAAATATCCCGTACCTTTTAACCTCATTTACCTAAAGTCGTTTTTCAAAACATGCCATAAAAAATATAAGCAGGCATGATCTTCCTGACAGTCTGGTCGGATCCACTATAGTATTATGGCTATAATTAGTTAATTAATGGACTATTTGCGTAACTACTACCATATTCTTTGTCAGAAAGTCCTAAAGTAAACGAATATACAATTTATATGGGACTAGTTGGCTTGGTTCAGAAGTACACAGTTTTGTTTTTTTTCTATGTTAGTTTTTTTTTAGTCTACTACACGTTCAATTCTTTTCCATGTGCTGTCCTCTCTATTTACGTGATAATTACGTCCTTTGAAATAAGAGCTAAGGTTGTTTTTGTGACACGAGTTGTCTACATGTTCTAACTTTTTTCTCGTATTTTGGGAATCGCCCTAGGCAAGGCTTTTGCGCGTTGGTTTTATTTTTAGAAACGATGTTAGTCGCGATTAGCATTTGAGGCCATTTATCACCCTCTCTCTCCCCCTTTTACTATATATTCTATCACTGAGGCAATTATTGTTTGAACCTTGGGAAAAGGTGTTAGGTTTTATGCCTAGTGACTATTCTGATTTTCATCGTACGGGTGTCTACTTAAAAAGTCTGCACCAACATTGGTTTTTCCGGGAATATATTCTATGCTAAACTGGTATGGCTGTAGGAGCAACGACCAACGTAATAATCTAGCATTTTCATGCTTAGCTTGTGACAGAAATACGAGTGGTTTATGATCTGTCTGGAGCTTAAATGATTTTCCATAGAGATAGATCTGGAACTTTTTTATACCCCAGATGACAGCGAGACATTCTTTTTCACTTGTTGAATATTTTTGTTCTGCTCTATTCAACTTACGGCTAGCATAAGCAACTGGGTTTAATTCCCCAATAAGTGCATTTGACCTTTGTAATAGAGCTGCCCCCAATCCGACGTTACTCGCATCCGTTCTCAAAACAAACTCTTGACTTAAGTCAGGCAATTTCAAGATAGGCCTGCTTATGAGCTTTTCCTTCAATTCTTGATATGCTAATTCACACTGCGCCGTCCACGTAATTCTATCAGACTTTCCTTTGCGCGTTAAATCAGTCAACGAAGCACATATGGAGTTAAATTTTTTAATATACTTTTGGTAGAAACCACATAATGAGACGAAAGATCGCACATCTTTTTTTGTCTGTGGTCTCAGAGCTTTTTTCAATTTCTCCAAATTCTTGGGGTCAGGGATCATGTTTCCCCGAGATACTGTATGTCCCAAGAATTCAAGCTCTTTACATCCAACACAACATTTGGTCGGTCTAGCGGTCAAATTGGCCTCTCTAAGTCGATCAAACAACATATTCAGAGAGTTAATGTGTTCCTCAAATGTTTCAGTAGCTATTAGAATATCATCCATGAAGTTTGTGATGCATGGATTATTCAGGGGATCCAACAATTTTCTCATCATTCTAGAGAACACACTCGGAGCATTTTTCAATCCAAATGGCAATATATTAAATTCATAATGTCCGTCCGAGGTGCTAAAGGCTAAATAAGGTCTAACCTCAGGCCTTACTGGAATCTGATAGTAGCCTTTGCTCAGATCCACCTTAGAGAAATATTTAGCTTTATTCAGCCTGGCAAACAGCTGATTTGTATCCGGTAACGGATCCACCTGACCTTCTGTGACAGCATTCAGTTTCCTGTAATCTATACACAGCCTGTGTTCTCCAGAGGGTTTTCTTAACAGAACCACACTGGAACTGTAGGGAGATTCACTGTGCGAGATAATCCCTTCTCTCAACAGATAATCTATCTCCTCCTTCAAAGATTTTTCTTTAGCGAAAGGAATCGAATAGGCTCTCATACAGATTGGTGTTGGGTCTATAAGTTTCATATCATATTCTAATAAGTTTGTATGCCCCGGTCTGTCTGTTAGCACATCTGTATGATTATCTAGAACCTGTTGAACTCTCTCCCTCTGATTTTTCGTTAAATGTGTACTGACGTTTACCTGCGCAGCAGTTTCACAGGGATGTAAGGGATATTCATGAGAGGTGAGTGGTTCCTTTTTCATTTCCATTGCAACAGACAAGGTCAGTAAGTGTGTCTCTTCCTGGTTTTCTCTTTCCAAATATTTCTTCAGAAGATTCACATGATAGATTTTCTCTTTCCCCTTCTTATCTATCTTATAATTTGTTCTAGACACCTTCTCTAGAACTGTATATGGACCTTGCCATCCAATTTGCAACTTGTTACTGCTGCTGGGTAAAAGAAGAAGCACCTTCTCCCCCACAGCTAAGTTTCTGTCCTTCGCTTTCTTATTATAATAGGCAGCATGCTTTTTCCTGGCTTGTCTCAAATTTTCATTGGCAAGTTTCCAGCCAGTTTTAAGACGAGTGGTCAGCTCGTTCACATATTGATATGATGAAGTAATATTTTCTTCTGCCTTTTCATCGGTCCATGTCCTTAACAAGGCTTCTAATGGACCTTTTATTGGCCTCCCAAATAACAGGGTTGCGGGTGCCATCCCGGTTGAACTATGGGGTACCTCCTGATAAGCAAAGAGGGCGGCGTGAAGGTACTGGTCCCATGTATCTGGTTTTTGATGTGCCAACTTCATCAGGATCGAAATGAGTGTCCCGTTGAACCTTTCCACTTGGCCATTTCCTTGGGGATGGTACGGGCTACAATGAAAGTGTTTGGCTTGAAAGATCCTGAAAACTTCTTCCGTTAGTTTCCCCTTGAACTGACAGCCATTATCAGTCAAGATTTGGTTGGGAAAGCCTAACCTTGTGAAGATTGTGAGTAATGCCTCTGCCACATGTTTTGAATCGATTGATGACAGGGCTACCGCCTCTCCCCACATAGAACAAGTGTCCACCAGAGTCAGAATATAACTGTTCCTCCTCTTGGTCCGAGTGAGAGGTCCCACAATGTCCACTGCAACTCTCTCAAAAGGTGATCCCACTATGGGCATTTCCCTAGAGTTGCCGGAGCAGTCCAATGCTTTGGAGCTACCCGTTGGCACTCTGGACAGGATTTTACATATCTCTTTATGTCTTCAGTTATTCCTGGCCAGAAATAATGACAAGCTATACGCTGTCCTGTTGCGCTGATCCCCATATGACCACTGAAGGGAATCGCATGCCCTAGTTCCAACACTTTAGTCCTATATGAAATGGGAAGGACCAGCTGTCCGTGACCATTGGATCCAGTTCCAGCCTTCCTGTAAATCAATTTGTTTTTCATATAGAATTCTCCCTTGCCTGGAGGTGTATGACATTTGGGCAATTTCTTAAAACAAAGCTTGAGGGTCTTATCCACAGCCTGTGCCTTCCTCATCTCATCTGGATGAGTATTTATTGGATTATCCTCCTCCTTTTTAGACTGTGATCTGGTCTGCACTGTTGCCATGATCACAGGTCTCTTGGGATTCCCCAAGAAGACATATCTACACCCCAATATCAGAGGGTAGATTGGTTCATTTATCACTGCTGCTTTTATGATTCCTTCCACATATCGCGTTTTCACATGTATCCGGGCGATGGGAAGTGTCATGGTCGCTACGTCCTTGGTTGCAGCTTGAATCTCCACTGTTTCTGTGGTATATTGATCTGCTTGCACCAGGTGAGAACTCACAACTGAATCATAATCCAATCCAGTATCATACAAACACCTTATGGTGACCCCATTACATATTACATCTTCACACACTGGGGGATGATAAGGTTCCTACTGTTCAGTAGGGTTTGCCTTGGTTCCCTTCTTCCCAGATTTCATTGCAGCAAAATTAGGAGGTTTCCTTCTACAATTTTCAGTGTTATGGTTGTCCATCCGACAATTTTTACAATACCTCTTTCCCTGGTTAAAAGGTTTTCTTTCATCATATTTCCTTTCATTGAATTGTGAGGTTTTATTTTTAAAATCATGCCGTGGCCTATCAAACTGTTGCTTACCTTTGTTCTGTTCTCTATTATCAAACCTATTAAAGTTTTGTAATGCCTTAAAATTTTCCCCTTGTTTCTTTTTATTACCAGCTACCTCTGCTTGGGCTGCCTGATACCTCTCAGCAACATTGAGTAACTCACCCAGCCTCTCTGCATCCTGTTCCATGAGAAACTTTCTCAGGTCTGCGGCCATGGACTCTCTTAGTTGCTCAATAAGGATCATTTCCTTAAGATCTTGGGTTTTCCCCAGAGCAGTCCATTTCTCCAAGTAGGTCTCTAACCGTGCAGAGAACTGGTGATAAGTCTTACCCGACAGTAGTTTGGCATTCCTAAATTTTTTCCTATAAAATTCCCCATTCTTTTCATATCCTAACAAAAGAGCCTGCTTTAGCATGTCATAATTGTCCTGATCATCCCTGCTCATCTTGGCAAAAACTTCATAAGCTGTACCACGAAGCCCTTGTGATAACTTTAGGCTCCACCTTTCTTTCTCTAAACCATACGTGGTAGCCAAAAGTTCATATCTATTTAGATAACTTTCTATGTCATCGTCTTTCTCAACAAAATGGTCTAAATGAAAACTCATAGCTGAGGTTGAGGCTCCCTGACTAGCAGTAGCATCGGAGGTAAAGGGACTGGCACCATTTTCATGAGCATGGCTTTGAAACTCAAACTCCCTTAGTCGTAACTCGTGCTCCCTCTGCAATCTTTTCTCCTCCTTTTCTGCTTCCCTCTCTGCAGCCTGTCTTCTTTCTTCTGCTGCTAATCTCTTTTCTTCTCTTTCTGCAGCCAGTCTCTTTTCTTCTGCTTCCAATGCCCTAGCCTCTTTGTCAGCCTCAATCTACAACCTCTTAATTTCTTTTTCCGCCTCTAACTTTCTTTCTGCTTCAAATTTTCTTTCTTCACGTTCAATAAATTTGTCACATTCAGTTGTGACATAAGCAATCATAATTTGCCCCTCCATTCCCAGTTCTTTAGCAGCCTGCACAGCAGCAGATCGAAACTTTGCCAGATCAGCCATTTTATACTATGCAAACCTTTAAAATTTCTAACTAGACAAATTTCAAATTATAACTAACAATTTCTAATTATAACTAACAATTTCTAATTATAACTAAGAACAACCACAGGCCCTGATAGCTCAACCCCACTATTTGATTTCCACAAAAGGAATACTTTTAGTTTTATAATATTGGTAATTACAAATCCCTGGAGCAAGCCACCCAATATAACTGGTGCTATGAGAAATTCAATCCCGGACGAGCCCCCAATATATGTGGTGGGTTTGATGTTAATACAGTTTGTTGTTAAGAAATCTTAGTGTACTGAATGAGGTCAGCTGTGAAGGTCCCTGAATATAATAAATATTAGAGTAAATTTCCAGGGCACCTTTCTATTACCACCACTATGATCTCATTCAGACTTATTCTAGATAGACTGTAAGATGACTACGTTTGGTGTCTAGGGTTATGAAATGTTAGTGTAAGGTTGCATTAACCAACTAAACATATAAACAATTACACAATTATTTTATTATCTAATACAACACAACAGTACCACGACAATCACATACGAACTACACTTTAAAAGACTATCTTTAGTAAGTCAGTGGTTGAAAGTTTGGTAAAGTTAATATTTTTCAATTTATTGTCCTGAATCTAATTTATTTGGAATCAGGACTGTCAATCAAAAGTGAAATCATAGAAATTAATTACATCAATCAATTTATACAATGGATCTTCTGTCCATAATACACATATTATTATTATATAAGGGTGTAGTTGTATTTTCTAACTGAGGTGACTTCTAGTATACACTGGTAGATTGTTTATTATCATCATCTCTGCATGTTGTTTGTAAGTTTCTGTGGACACTGATGGAATGTTTATATCACTATTCCCAGTCTCTTATTTTTAATATAATGTTAGTTGAGCGATCAGGTGCCGAAACATGCACCTATCTTTGTAATATGATGTAGGAATCTTCCTGCACTTCGCTGAACGACAACCTTCAGCTCCCACTTCTTCAAGAATGATGGTGGTTTACAGTTGTCTCCGAAAAAGGCAAGACTGTGGCATGAATATATCGGCCCACTGTAGTCTGGCACCAGTTATTGACAGCCACCAAAAACCTCTGAAATCAGAAGGATATGCCTCCTTCGTAATCAACAGCCTACAATAATATTCAACAACCAGTACAGGCACATTACAAACAAACATGTAAGATCAGCTCTTTACGACAATCCCTTTCACCAGTTTCTTTTGATGTGACCAGGTATACCAGTATTCCTCTCCCCTAATAGTTACAACGCCTCTGCAATTCCAGCAATAATCTGTTTTCCATACAATAGGATAGGTATTATGCTCCTGATGATAATCATATATAATTTAGTTGGTCTACACCTCTCTGATAGTCTTTCATATGCTGGATCAATCTCTAGACTCTGTTTTGAGTCTGCCATAGACTCACTTACTTACAGTCGTATGTTAGTATCTCACATTCAAATTTTATTTTAAATAAAATGTTAAGAAAATCAATCTTACCACAGATGCAAGGAAATAACACAAGTAAACGATGACTAGGCAATAGAATATGGCACATTTTCGATCTGCCCTATGTCCAGGCTTTTCCTATGTTAGAAAATTCTCCGCCTGCTCTCATCGATCTTGCTTTACACAAAATTTTCTTGAAATGGCAGTGAACAGTCCCCGTTTCGTGCCAATATCTACTGCTTTGTCCAATGGGACCATGTTTACATTTATTTTTGAATCTATCGTTTCAAATAACAACTCCCAATATGTTTCCAAGGCAAATATATTTTTAGTTTTAGGTCAACCAATCATACTTCGCCTTCCTTTAAAATCCAACCAATCAAATATCCCGTACCTTTTAACCTCATTTACCCAAAGTCGTTTTTTCAAAACATGCCATAAAAAAATATAAGCAGGCATGATCTTCCTGACAGTCTGGTCGGATCCACTATAGTATTATGGCTATAATTAGTTAATTAATGGACTATTTGCGTAACTACTACCATATTCTTTGTCAGCAAGTCCTAAGGTACACGAATATACAATTTATATGGGACTAGTTGGCTTGGTTCAGAAGTACATAGTTTTTTTTCTATGTTAGTTTTTTTTTTTTTAGTCTACTACACGTTCAATTCTTTTCCATGTGCTGTCCTCTCTATTTACGTGATAATTACGTCCTTTGAAATAAGAGCTAAGGTTGTTTTTGTGACACGAGTTGTCTACATGTTCTAACTTTTTTCTCGTATTTTGGGAATCGCCCTAGGCAAGGCTTTTGCGCGTTGGTTTTATTTTTAGAAACGATGTTAGTCGCGATTTGCATTTGAGGCCATTTATCACCCTCTCTCTTCCCCTTTTACTATATATTCTATCACCGAGGCAATTATTGTTTGAACCTTGGGAAAAGATGTTAGGTTTTATCCAAGGTCAAACTTGAAAAATACAGAACCCTCCATTCGGCTATAAGGCTTAGCAAAACCCGCATATTAACTGGCGTGGGCGAACAAGATGATGGACTCAATTTTTATTTTCTATCTTATTTTGACTTTACGCACTATCTTTTTAAATTATAATTTAGATATTGTATTTAGAATTCCGTCACAAGTTGTCTTAGGAAAATGTCTGCTGTCTGATCTCTGAAAGGTACTGGTCATACTGGAGATCTTCACGAAATGATCTTGGTATGTAGACTCATCAACTTGAGTATGTACTCTGGATTCATAAAATATGCTTTGGAGTGAGTGGCACTTGGTATCTATATATGCGACTCAACTTGTGACTATAGAATCTTGATTTAAAACCGAGGAAGTGAATGATGTCCTAAATTGTTTATTCTGCTACCTAGACGTACACGTTGCTAGCTTCTTTCTGGTTAGACGCCAAATACGTAATGTGTAGACTCAGACTTCTGCTGGACTGAAGACACACAAAAGTGGCTTCGTAAGTTTCACATCTAATATCAATGGTTCACTTTCTTTTATAATACTCCTCACTACTGATCTCTATGAGTTTAATTCTCTAGTAATTATGTATGACATGAGATGCACATGATAAGTGTTAAATATATTGCGCATGAGAGTGTGTGCACATGTCAAAATCTGTAATGATGATCTAACAATCTCGATGAAGGTGGAGTATTAACTATCAATTACCTCCTATCATCTTAGAGGGAAATCTTTGATTGAATTAATCATTTACGAGAAGGATTATTTGAAAAACTGTCTTACGAACATTTAGCTATGATGCTAAGTGCAAAAGTAAATCTTAACTAAAGACTAAGGAGAATTATTAATAGTTTTTAACAGATTTACTAACCTCCTTTTTCCTCCGCAAATTCCTTAAGAACACTATATATTCCACATATATGAATTAAATATCCACACAGGACTGAACACGTTTACTCAGGCTAAGCTCTGGGAGAATATTCTGCGCTACGATGCTGAAACTCAGTACTGATTTCATCGCGCCCTCTGATTATATCTCTGGGTGCCATTGTGTTCCGACATTGGATGTGTGACATATAACTCCGCCTACAAACCAATCGCTAGGCCTCCATATTGTGGCTTTTGTATTTACACCTTTTGTGCCCTGTCAACGAATGTCACTGGCCAAAAGTGGGTGGGCTTTTTGCAATCCGTGTTGCCTGTCCATTTTACAAGACAAACAGGTGTTAATGATTGGCCGGCGAATGCAAAAAAATTACCCGCTTCCTCCCGTCACAAAGCCTGTTCCATTCATGGAAGTTATCCTTTGTGAGACGGTTTTCCGTAATCTCCTTATTCACATCTAAGACGCTTGGTAATCATTATGCAGGCTCCCGAGTCTTTGTTGTCCATCGGCCGTCCTTTGTTGTCTATCGGCTGGGCCAACGCCATTGTCCCCATGTGGTCCGACTCGGGTTTGTTTAAACAGGGGATTAGCAATGACAAGAGATCTCTCTATTTCCAAAGTTGGCGTTTCCTAAAGTTAAACAATACTCAATGTAGCATTTCCCGTGATGTTTACACGGAGGATTATGTATCAAAAGAATTTGTTTTATGCCCATGTATGTTTCCCAAGATTTTAATGAAGGCAGGTGCGTTCCGCACGGTGGTGACGTGAATCAAAGGAGTGTAAAGTTACACTTAGGAATAAGCCGTGCTTAAGACAGATTTATTTTTTTAAAGAAGAAGAAGAAAGAAAAGACAGATTACTTTAACAGCAATGAAAGAGCAAAATGTGGGAGAAAATAAAATACGAAAGATGTTGGAAAAGATAGAGCGATAAAGATAGACTTACTATCCGACAGGATCAACAAGGAAAGATAAATAATTACATTCACTGCAGAGCAGCACGTGGAATGTCCCTTGTCTTACATTACCCAAGCTCAATTACTCATCGGTACTGCTTACACCTTCACTAGAAAGTTTAAAGTCTGGCAGGATGGTTAAAATTACCTTAGCCTCATGAGATGGAGCTGACATCGTACAACTGCTGAAACTGAAAGCAGTAAATTAGGAAACCCCATTTTCATTGTAAATACTACTTATAAACAAAAACGGAAGCATATTTCAGTGAGTTACTAAGCACACTTATAACAAAAAATAATAACAAATTAAAATACAATATTTTAAACACGTGCTTTTAATGCACTAAAAACCCCAAAATAATTCTTCAAGGAGTTTATAGCTTGCAGTAAAAATGTAATATTAAAATTACAAAAAGTCAGTTACTGTTACGGTATATGATATTAACGCCGTCTGCTAAAGGTTAGCAGACGTGCAAATGTAAAGGTTAAGACATTTAATATATTGCGATAGATGTTTCAATTATTGAACGCTCCATACACGATCGATTATGACGTGTCTAGCGTTGTTTGGGTCACAGTCGGTAACTAGGAGACGCTACCCTTTGTTACTTGACCGCCAAGCTGAATAGCTGCGTTTTGTTAACCTTCCAATTCAATGGCATGATATAGCCATTTATATGTGCATTTATGATGGACCAGGGTCAGTCCTAGAACTCTACATGAGAGGAAACTTATGGAGGTTAGTGATTAACTAAATCCTTGGAAGGAGAAAGATAATCGTCTACTTTATACGAAGTAATTAGACTCACAGTCTCACTGTCGGCAGGTAGCCATGTCTAGCTGCGCGTGCATATAGCTGTGATGTTCTGACGACAATTACTGCATTGTATCCGTAAACGGACATTGACACGTAAAACAGCAGTCTACGCTATTGATTGATTGATGCATGTACCTCATGTGTGAATTGAACTGTTTATGTATGTGTGTAATCCATATTAAATTGTGAAGGACTCGAACCGGAGGCATTATTCGTTGAATCACGTTACACCATTCAACCTTATGAATTACGTATTTTATATCAAGTTGCTGAGTTAATAAGATGAACAGTTGTTTACATCTTGATGCCAAGTTCAGGCATTACGACAAACCAAAGGTGAGGTTCACCCCATTCGCGTACGAATATTAGCACGATCAGAATTCAAGCAACACAACCAGTAACCACACACGAAAGTCCTTCAACAGTTACATATAATACTCCTCATATTATGGAATGTTCTTTTTATTTGGCATAAAGTATTCTTAATCTGAATACTGTAATGTATTTTCCATATCATATAATTATTGTGCCTAAGTATGTGTATTGATCATTATTATTATGTAGAGTGAATATCTGTAGACGTGATGATACGTGACTGTCTGTCACACATTAACCTTGCGTGAGGAGCTCATAGAAGCAAACACATTGGTTCGGTACAACACTTTAATTGCCAGCTTGAGGTACAAGATCCGGGCGACAATGGTAATATACACTGACAATTAACTATATCAACAACATAGTAACTATGGCAACAAACATACAAGCAATGCCAGCAACAATGTGAAACTGGATTCCTGAATATAACTTGATTGGTTTGGTTTTAAGGACAATCTTTATTGCACACGGACAACTCATCAGTGCTCCGATCTCCTACCTTAGATCACACAAGAATGATCTCAGCAGTTCATGTGCTCCGTAGCACCAGCGAGTATCCCGTATACAGGAATCACACTTTCGTTTCCAAATTTTGTAAATTTTGCCAGGGCAGCGGCCGTGTGGCCTCCGTTTTCGATTTCCAACTGCTGAGGGATTTTTAACGTGCGCAACTTGCACACGAGACCGCCTATTTTTTTCGCCCTTATCTGAGAAGGCTAAGCATCCGATCTCACTACCCAGGATATAGGGGGAGGGAGGGGTTGACATCATTCCGACCCACTGGTTCTGAAAATATTTCCATCAAATATATTCCCTGTACTGGGAACCGACGGGTAAACCTTTAGAATTAGAGGCTAACGTCATACATCTTAAACACTCCGACCACTTTCATAACTTAATATTAGCCAGATGGAGACTTCCATCACAGTAGATAATAAAGGCCTACTATAGGAAATGTAAGACAATTGTGAAAGTTTGGATCATTATATTGTATAACTAATGTAACTATCATGCCACATCACTCTAAATAACCTGCTACATTTTAATTAAACCTTGACGTATTACTGCTGTTGCAATAATCATACAAATTTCCCTTGTCATGTGTGGCAGACAAAGGGAACGACTGACGGGCAAAGGGAATGAATAAGGAGAATTAGAAATATTAAGGTTCAGATAGAGAACAAAAAGGGGATGCGCGAATATGGATGTGCATAAGAATATAGGTGAACAGAAATTCAGTGAGGCACGCTTTCCAGCCAGCAGTTCAGAGGCGTGAGTTAGAGAGTGCAGATCGCACATATACGCTAGTAGCCATGTTGAAGGCAGTACTCAAGTAGTTTGGGTGATGAATATTTCGCGGACAAGGAGATGAGTTTGGGGGATGATTAACCCAACATATTGAATAGTGAGAATTCTTGTCTAGAAGGAGAAACGGTGTGAGTTAGATTTTATTCAGAAAAGGAAATGGTACGTAGAGTGAAATCTAATACATATACATACAGTAGTCCTATTCTTCAGTGATGAAAGGGAAATATACAACCCCGGAGAGGTCCGGTTCCATCAATAGATAACCTAATCGCTGAGATGGTATATAACAATAGACAAGGATTTGTCTAAGAAGAAAAGGAGATAGATTCAAATAACATCCGAACAACCATAGATGACTGATATTATTATATTGAATGTAATTGTCGATGCTGAACGAGGGTGTAAGGAAGGAAGAAATATCAATGAAGAACATACACATTGTATAATTCTGTGACGGACCAAGATTGTAGAGGTCCAAGAAACAGCAGTGGTCCACACACGTGTAAATAAACATTTTCAGTTAACTATGGCGTTATGTCATCGCTCACAGTGTGTGTGACTGTTGTTAATCATTCATCATGTCATCGCTAGCTAATGAGGCAAAGAATCTGGGCAGGCAGGTGGATATATTATAGAATTGATACAGTGACCACCACTGCCAGACATGAAACAGCAAATAATCATATAGTTAAGCTGAATATTTCATGTGATAATGAAGAAAGAGAATATAGGAAACGAGAGAGAGAGCGAGAGAAAGAGAGAGAAAAAAGAGAGAGTGAGAGCGGTAAGAGGGAGAAATTCGAAAGCTATAGAACATGTATATAGAACACTCATTACAGTTTATAGTTCCTTCACTCTCCTTCCAATACTCTTTTCCCCTTCTACTTTTCCATTTATATTTACCTAAGCTACGAGTCGGATCTACAGTACCTTGGAATTCCTAAAGCTGACTCCTCAGACCTTGAAATACCCGTGCAGTGCCTGACTGGAGATGTCAACTGGCACAGTCCTATGGTAACGGTGTTTGTACATAAGTAGATGTACATGTATATCATTTTCATTTGCGTTCCTTACAGAACATTGAGGTACCACTTTAGCTTGTCCCCTCACAAGAAGCCTACACCAAGCAGTCACGTGCTCTTGAAACAGTGGTTTTTGTGGCTATTTGTTTTACATGATGAGGTAGCGGACATCATGCACAACCTCGCAGAGGCGGATCTACTGTGAAGCTTGAGCTTCAGGGCCCTTACGTCCAGTTTTCTCTGTAATACGTTTCAACTTATTATTTTTTTCCTTAAAGGGGCCCTCCAAGAGTTCAAGCTTCGGGGCCTTCAAAATTTACATCCGCCACTGCAACTTCTTATTAGTCGTCTTGTACGACATGCCTGAGCGTGCAGTAGTCTTCATCTTTCTTTGTATCTTCAATGACCCCCGGGAACTAGGCGGGGCAAATAGATGTATAGTGGCTAATATTTTTTGATGTACCTTGTAGTTCTCTGACCTCTTTGAGGAGGCACATAAAGAATAGGAAAACTGCTCTCTCAGGCTTGTATGAGGCAACTCATTTAATGTTATGTTTGGGGGCTGGACACCTCATCATGAAAAACGAACTGCTACAGACACCAATGTTGTAAGACCACATGCGCGCATTAATTATCGTATTTGCATATCGTAAAAGTCCACCCGTGTGTTACCGGGGCCCGAAAGGGGAGCAAAAAATAGTAACACTGTACCCTAACAGGCATGTCGTAAAAAGCAACTAAGGAGGGTTGGGCATGGGGCTGGTTACCCCATCCCGTAAAAAACTTCAACACACATGGACAAGTCAAATAAAGAATATAAATCAACTCAGCCGCCCAAGACAGAAGACGGTCCTCTGGAAAGGAGGCACATGAGGCAACCTAGAGAAAGCCGAAAGGAGTCTGAGTTGCCGACTAACCTTTTTTCGTCTAGGAAAATCTCCAGGATTGGCACCTGGAATGTTCGCACTCTGTGTGAACAAGGGAAAACTGCACAGGTAGCAGCAGAAATGACAAATTACATGATTGATATCCTGGGTCTCTGCGAGACACGATGGAAAGGCATAGAGAAGAGGAGATTGATCACAGGAGAAATGGTGTTGTCCTCGGGACATGAGGAGGAAAGAGCCCACCACAGTGAAGGGTTGGCTCTAATGCTGTCCAAGGAAGCACAGAAGGCACTTATAGAATGGGAAGCTATGGGACCCTGAATTATAACAGCAAGGTTTAAATCAGCCAAATAGAAAGTAAATATAAACATCATTCAGTGTTATGCATCAACAAACGATAAAGAAGAATCTGTGAAAGATTTTTACACCAGACTACAAAATGTCTTGGAATAATGTAGCGGGAGGTTATTTAAAATTATTTATTAGGTAAGAGTATGCCAGTAAAGAGTTCTGACCTTACAATTAATACCCAGTCTTAGAAATAAGCACTGGTGTATTGTTATCATAAAAATAGTCAGACTGTGAAAACCCTGACCCAGTTGGTAAGAAGTAGTACCAGGATTTAAGGTGTCTCCTCCCTGTGACTATCTTATGATTACTTATATTCTAGGGGATAAGTAAAATGTACATTCACTGAACCCACAAAATGGAAGAAGTGAATAAATCCTCAGGTACAGTTAAAATAGTTTAATAATTACACTAAAATTCTATTTCTACTAGTTGGAAAAGAGTATACACATATCTATAAAAATATTCACACAATTACTATTATTGTCTGTTTAGACTTCAAGATCTTAAATAATAAAGTTACAGAAATCACTGTTATTAGTCCTTTGAATTTAAGGATAACTGTCATCAGTTGACTGAGTTTCTGTATGGTTAATTATTGTTTTCAACTATTGGCTGTTTCACATGTATAGGTGGTCAGTGTCAAACAGGACACTTATCTTTCCAACTTGATACTGCTGAAACTGAACTGTCCTTTGCTGATATCAGACTTGGTAGGCCCAACAGTAGGGATGCCAATGACCAGTTGAAGTTCACTCTTTGGGATCCTGCACTTTTGTGGGATTGCCTCTGAGGAACGACACCGGCTTCTGATACTGGACAGTCTGGTTTGAGTTATTTCATGGAACCTGCAACATATCAGCCTTGGCTAGTATCTGGCTAGACTTGTAGCTGACTAGCACAGATGTCAGACCAGTCAGTCATCAGATGTCACCGTTATAACAATCATAGTAAGTAAAAGTGTAACTGACTAGCACATAAGTCAGACAAGTCAGTCATCAGGTGTCAAAGTTATACAGTCATAGCAAGTAACATCATTTCAATGATACAGAATTAATATTAACATATCCGTAATAAACATCATCTGGTTTACTCTGCTCCTATACATCCTTTTCTGATCCATAACTTGATCCTTCTAAATCATATCAAGTACAAATTCAAATACTGATGCTATCTTAGCAACTACCCAAAATTAATACATAAAATAAAGTGAGTGACCACGTGATCAGGTTGCTTTCTACTGAAACTGGCTGTAGAACACTCCATTTTACCAGCTGTAAATGGGTACAAAGTTGTGCGCTCGAACTAGGGAAGGCAAAGGCAGCGAGGAAGGGGACTAGTCACCTTAACCTCGTAAACTGGGATCTTCCATGATGAAGTTTCTAACACTTCATTTCCCTATGACAATCTCTGCCAGGGGACTGCCTTTATCTTCGTAAGCGATAAAGCAATATGATAAATATATCTTCATTAGGCTGTGGGGCTATTTGTGATTAATTTTTGTACAAGCAACAATCATCCACAATGCACATGTTTAGATCATATTAAAAATACAATACATTATATCAATGACTATTATACAGGCATATTTTGTGAATTCTATATGAACCTGAAATAACAAATATTATATACGGTAGTTATCATAATTTCGCTTACCCTCAGACTTCAGATACTGGACTTAAAAATGTTTCTGGCGATCCGCTCACAATTCATGGGTAGTGGCGAAACTCTGCCTCCAGTCTGTCTCAAACCTCTTTCGTTGTGTATCCCTCCAGTTTTACCGATACGCTTTAAATACGTATAGCGCGGACGTATCGGAGAGTACCGACGTCACAGCTTAAACCTAGGCCTGAAAAATCCTTCCCGAACCGTGATTTCAGCCGATCTGTGCGTCGACTGAAATTTTGCCTTTCTCATTCTCGGCATATATAATACCCATATTGTTCCATCTTATCTAGTTTTATACAGTTGATAATTCTCTATCTTCCTATCCATGTAATTTCCCAAACTGTTATTTGTTGATTTTAATATTTAGAACAGAAGTGGGTTACACGCTTTTCCGCGTAACTGAGGGCAGCCGAAATACGCATATATCTCCGTAAATGAGAACTTCCTACCGTTCCTTCTTATATGCAGTTATACACAATCCTTCCCTGTACTAAAATGTAAAATCCTTTTCATACTGATTCCCTTCTGATTTTATTTATCCTTGGTGATTTCCTCTGTCTGATACACATTTCGCTGATCCGCCGCCATTTTGAAAGCGGTCAATCGATCGTTGACGGGTTTATAAATCTAACTGAACACGTTTGCAATGACTTGAAACCAATTTTGCGACAAATAAAAGAATAGAAAGGACATCACAATTTTGATGGGGGACCTAAATGCGAAAATAGGAACAGACAACACTGGCTTTGAAGAAATCATGGGAAAGCATGGATTAGGTATGATGAACGAGAAGGGGGAACTATTAGCAAACTTCTGTGCTTCAGATCAACTAGCTATAGGAGGAAGCATATTTCCACATAAAAGAATACAAAAAGCAACATGGATATCACCAGACCACAGAACTAAGAATCAGATTGATCACATATGCATAAGCAAGAAGTTTAGGTCATCATTGCATGATGTGAAAGTATGTAGAGGAGCAGATGTTGTATCAGACCACCATCTTCTGTTGGCGAAAACAAAATAAAACTCAAGAAATTTACAACAGGATATAGCTATAGACAACAGTATAATGTGGGATATCTAAGAAATCAGAATATTAAAAAAAAATTTCAGTCACAGTATCCAACAAATACTAAGTACTCCAACAGCTGGAAGATGAAACAGATACGGAAGACCACTGGCAACAAGTAAAAAATATATGGAACATGTGGAGAAGTACTGAGAAAAAGAGAACATCAGCACAAAGCATGGATAACAACAGAAACCATTAGTAAGATAGAAGACAGGAAAAACAAGAAAGAAGATTTAAACAGAAGCAAAACCAGAAGCTCCAAAGCCAAGGCTCATGAAGTGTACAAAGAAGCAAACAAAGAAGTAAAAAGATACATCAAAAGAGACAAGATGAAATATATTGATGATTTGGCAGGGGAAGCAGAGGAAGCTGCATCCAAGGGAAATATGAGGGATATGTACAACAACACAAAGAAGCTAACAGGGAAATATAAGCAAGCAAATGGCCTCATAAAAGATAAGAATGGAAAATTGCTTAGTAATATACAAGAACAAATGAAGAGATGGTCAGAACATTTTGAGGAACTTCTCAATAGACCATCTCCAACTAATCCCCCAGACATCCAGTCAGCAGAAGAGGAGCTACAAATCAGCTGCGAACGACCAAGTAGAGAAAGAAAGCCATAAAGCTTCTGAAAGATGGAAAAGCAGCTTGTCCAGATTGCATTCCAGCAGAGGCCATCAAAACAGATATTGATACCTCTACAGAGATATTATACAAACTACTTGGCAAAGTCTGGGAGAGAGAGGAAATACCAGCAGAATGGAAGGAAGGTTATCTGGTCAAGTTGTCTAAGAAGGAAAATTTACAAGAGTGCACAAATTATAGAGGAATAATGTTACTATCAGTGCCAGCAAAAGTATTAAACAGAATCATCCTGGAGAGATTAAAAGAGTCCATAGACAAGCAACTGAGAGATGAACAAGCAGGTTTTCGACAAAATAGATCCTGTACAGACCAGATAGCCACATTGAGAATAATAGTTGAAAGTCTGGAATGGAATTCACCGCTATACATCGGATTCGTGGACTATGAAAAGGCATTTGACAGTGTAGACAGAGAATTGCTTTGGAAATTGATGAAGGATTATGGAGTTCCCATGAAGATTATTAACTTAATAAAGAAGACCTATGAAGACATAACACGCAAAGTTCTTCATGAAGGACAACTTACAGAACCGTTTAGGATTAGAACAGGAGTGAGACAGGGATGCCTCTTGTCTCCATTTCTTTTCTTACTAGCAATAGATTGGGTTATGAAAACCTCGACATCACACAACAGAAATGGAATCCAGTGGAATCTGACTAAACAGCTTGATGATCTGGATTTTGCAGATGACTTGGCTCTTCTGTCCCATAACCATAATCAGATGCAAGAGAAAATGAAAATTCTCGATAAGAGGTCACAACAAGTGAGCCTGAAAATACACAGGGAAAAGACAAAGATTATGAGAATAATGAAAGAAATGATAATAGGGTTGAACTTGAAGAAACACCACTAAAAGATGTAGAATCGTACACATATCTTGGAAGTAATATAGACAAAGTTGGAGGGACAGACAGTGATATCAAAATAAGAATACAAAAAGCAAGAGGAGCTTTCATTGCATTGGGAAACTTAGGGAGAACAAGAGAAATCAAGTCCAACACGCAAATAAGAATCTTTAACTCAAATGTGAAGTCAGTCCTATTGTATGGCTCTGAGACATGGAGAACAACAAAAACAACAAACAAAAAGCTACAGAATTTTATAAACGGGTGCGAAGAATAGAAGGACTGAAATGGTATGACATAGTCACAAATGTGGAATTGATGACAAGAACCAGACAAGAACCAGTGGAACAAGAGTTGAGAAGAAGACGCTGGCGATGGATAGGACACACATTGAGGAAATCTGTTGATAGCATTACAAGGCAGTCCTTGTTCTGGAATCTACAGGGAAAGAGAGGCAGAGGTAGACCCAAAAAAAAACATATAGAAGAAAACTGGAAACAGAGGTGAAAATGATGAGGAAAACATGGAAAGAACTTGAGCGGATGGCACAGGACAGGAAGACTTGGCATGTGTTTGTTGAAGACCTATGCTTCTCGGGGAGCTAAAGGGTATTGAATATCGTAAAAGTCGACTTATGTGAGGCTGCGCAAGGAGCTCAGCAATCTCATCGTGTTAAACAAATTACTACACATACCACCACAGTAAGAACGCATAAAGTTCTTTGGCGCAGGCTTTCTGCAAAACAGCCAACCACACAGGTGGTCTAATGCGGTTGTTCTCAACGTGTGCCATATGGCCCCACAGGGTGCCATGCCTTATTTCTAAGGATCGACAGTACGATGGTAAAGTACCTTTTTTCCAACTAACAGCGACTATGGGGGAGGAGCCCACAGAGGTAAAGAAGGCTCAAACGGTGGGAACCATGAACAAAAAAGGTTGATAACCCCTGGTCTAATGTACTGGGGTGTAAAAGAATAATGATAATACTATCTGATATCATTATTTAGCTTCAACTTATTCTGCGACTTTTGTCTTTGATCCACCATTAATGAGCCTAAGCTCTTGGTCGGTTATTCTGTGATATTCTCGTCAAAACAGAAGGTGTCGATGCCGATAGATAGGACGCACATTCAGGAAGCCGATTTATAGCATTACAAGGTAGCTCTTGGTCTGGAATCTTCAGGGTAAGAGAGGTAGAAGGTGGACCGACAAACACAGAGCGAAGAGAGCTGAAGATTCACATGAAAGGGCTGAACAAGACGTGAAAATATCTTGAGCGAATGGCGCGGTGCAGGATGTCGTGGCATTAGTTTGTTGAAGGCCTATGCTCCTGGAGGAACTAACGGGTAATGATGATCATGACACGCACTAAATGTGAAGAATATCCCTACTGCTCCATCAGGTAGATCTTAAATGTCGACTAACAACCTCAGCATTTAAAAAACAGGGTAAAGGATTCCGTTACACGCCCATTGAGGCATATTAGGAATATGGTGTTAGGCCCATATTTTCTTGACCATCGGCACACTAGGGGTGATGTGGTCAGCATCACGTCGGCCGCCTTAACCTTCCCAGAGTCGCTCTGGTACCCAATTCATGAGGCTGGGTCGACCCAAGAGCCGTTTGCGGTCTAAAAAATCCCACCTCAAATTGGGATGAAACCAAGGATCTAGGAGCTATAATGCTTCGTAATTAAAGAGTGATAGAAGAAGAGGGAAGAATTTTACTGGAGTACCAAATTATCCAAATCGATATTTGACAAGCCAAATCGGTGTTGTTTCTTCCAGTGTCACAACAGGCATCACAGCAATCCCTCGGGCTTACGCTGTTCGATTATCGCGTTTTCTATAAAACGCTTTTTCTTGTTTGTGCCATATGCGTGTTATACGCTTTAAACATTCGATCTTACGCTGTGCACCAAATTCTATGGAAGGCAGGAATATAACTTTCACATACTCATAAATTGTATTTAGGGTGGTGGGATTGACGAGAAACATTGTAACTACAAGTATTTGTATAATGAAGCATAACCCCAAAATAGAGTGCAGTTCTATGGTAATCCGTTACATAGAACAAGATCTTAATTGCTACAAGGTGCTCCTTCAAGAGATAAAGATAGCTTCAAAGCAAAGAAAACTCGATTCTTTTTCGTTTTTTTTTTTTTTAAAGTCTACTCCAATATCTTCTGCCCCCATCGACCAAGTAGCCGTGCCTTCTACATCTGGAGCCAAACAAACTTTTTTCAATATCTACAAAACGTTCTGCTAACCAGTCGTCTGATGATGATGACAGCTCCGACGTGACAGCTGTAGCCACAAGCGACGGAAGTAGTAGCTATTAAAGTTCTCTAATATTTTGTATAAATTTTTTTGTAAGTACAGTGCATACATAATATTTCCTATATGTTCAATATTTCGTATAAATATAGATAGTCAAAAAATAGTGCTCACTTTGTAGTTTTTGTTTTTTGATTTCTATTAATTTTTAAATCAATTTTAATTTAGCGCGGTTTTTTTAAAGGAGCGCTGTGCAGGGATTGCTGTCTGGTAACTATTCCTACCCTGGGTAAGTTAGGCAGTCAGCTGTTTGATGAAACACGACAGAGTAGGATATAGTTCTTCCATTACCTACCATGCGTTAAAAAATGCGCCAGTATTGTTATGAAACACAACACAGAGTAGGATATAGTTCTTTCATTACCTACCCTAGGTTAAATAGTGCGCCAGTATTGTTATGAAACACAACACAGAGTAGGATATAGTTCTTTCATTACCTACCCTAGGTTAAATAGTGCGCCAGTATTGTTATGAAACACAACACAAAGTAGGATATAGTTCTTTCATTACCTACCCTAGGTTAAATAGTGCACCAGTATTGTTATGAAACACAACACAGAGTACGATATAGTTCTTCCATTACCTACCCTAGGTTAAATAGTGCGCCAGTATTGTTATGAAACACAACACAGAGTAGGATATAGTTCTTCCATTACCTCCCCTAGGTTAAATAGTGCGCCAGTATTGTTATGAAACACAACACAGTAGGATATAGTTCTTCCATTACATAACCTGGGTTAAATAATGCGCCAGCACTGCTATGAAACGCAACAGAGTAGGATATAGTTCTTCCATTATCTACCCTAGGTTAAATAGTGCGTCAGTATTTTTTTATGAAACACAACAGTGAGTAGGATATAGTTCTTTTATTACCTATCTTTGGTTAAATAGTGCGACAGTATTGTTACGAAACACGACACAAACACGGCAGGATAAAGTTTTGGCGTTGGCTAACATGTGTAAGTTGGTGAATTAGTTTCTTAATGTAGTAAAAGTACGAGGGGCGTTCAGAAAGTAATGCACGACATCGTTTTTCTCAGCTAATAATGAAGATAGAAGCATGAAATTTTGCACACTTCAAATATGGCATGTTGTGACGTACGTCTAGTTTGTCAAGTGAATTTTTCCTGATTTGATGGATGATTAAAGGGACTTTAGCTTTTCATAACATTAGAATCCCTGAACATCAGTATTGTTGTAACTTTTTATCAACGAAGAGTAGCGGCTATGATCAAAGCAGTCAAAGAAGATCCCCAGAACAGAGAAGCAGAAGTTTAGCATATCCGTACGAACACTGAACCGTTCGCAAGACGGACACGAGCGGTCAGAAGAAAGCTTCTTGCAGACTTCGCACTTCTGTGGCCACCGGCAGACTTGCCCGAAAGACGGAACGCTCAGCGTAGCGGATACGATCTGAGGAATCAGGAAACTCACCGCGAACGAGGCTAGTCTCGCCGACATTTCACATCCTCGTGCGAGCAGCCTGGGACGAACGTAGATCGGAAGCCAGTCTGGCCATCGTGGTTAGCATGGCGGCTAAATAACTTCAACTTCCCCTGGGAACTGAAGAGGCGCTCGAAATTCATTTTTCACACACGTACCATTTATCTTGCCTTTCTAATAGATAAATACAGAATCTGAAAAGGGCAACGTTATCATTCGTTCTGGCAGAATTCTAAGATTCACTAGCATATAGCTAAATTCCTGTTAGATTTCATCTAAATTGTTGGCTATTGGAGTGTAATTCTTTTTCTGTGCAGACGGTAATTAATACTTTAGCTTCGAGTGATCAGTGGTCTAGTTATTTCATATTTAGTTCACTGGATTGTGGTGTAAATTTAACCTTATTAAATAAGCCCATCTTCAAAGTTCTAGTGCCAACTAAATGTTATATCTATAAGTTTATTTCCTAATACAATAGCCGCTTAAGGGAATTATAACTTTAATACAGTTTAGTTCTGTATAAATAGATGTGCTTTCAACTATTAACCTCACGGGGAGTTTTTTCATTTCTTATTATAATTGAAGACGCGAGCGCAGAAAATAATTAAACTGTAAATGTATCGCGCGTTAGATTTTAATATGATTTTATTGTATTTCATGTTTTTTCTACTGCATCCAGAATGATCTTTTGAACCTCGCATCCCAGCAATTTAGCAGCAATGAAACATCATTTAAGCAGCCATTACGCAGCAATAATATATATCTAGAGTCTTGCCGACTCAGTTCGATTACTCCAGTGACTTATGAACATATTTGAAATTTAATCTTTGTGGCGATCCTGTTGGGATTCAGCTATCTGAAGTATACAGAAACAAAGCAAATCCAAAGAATATTTTAAAATCCCAATTCATAAAGTCGTTTTATAGTTATCAAACTGGAAGAAGAACAATCAACAGTAGCAATATTTTACTCACTGCTCTATTCGTGAAGAAGAACATAGATTTCCCTGACACTGTCTGTCAAGCATAATCATTGGATTTTACCACCCCCTGAAGAACTTACCTCAGTGTTTTGTAGTTTGTGACATTACTGCAAAAGAAAGTTATCTCCACCAGCTGTGCCAATCTTAGACACCACACCATTCCTCACACCTAGCCAAGTGCCTGTACCATTCTTTAGGAACTTTATCTAATAAACAAACAGTACCGTTAAACTTCAACGTCCAGCGATTTCGGGACACTTTGTTAACTTCAACAACCCGCTAATCTGGGGCTGTACACGGAAGAAAATCTTTTTACCTAAGCCAAGTTTAGTGCTGTTTTTTTTTTTATGTATTTCCTATGAAGTGCCAGAATTCACCATTTGGTAAGTCTCTGTGAGTGTGACTGTGCTGGCCAGCCAAGCGTGTTTTTTTTTTTTATGAAAAAGGAGATTTAATCTTTTTACCCTTATAATTAGTTCAACCTAGTATTAAGGTGTACTGTATTAATTGTACGGGATTTCTCCTAGCGGGATTATTTAACCGTGAGCATTCCCCCCTTCCGGGAAAATTGGTTGATTAAAGGAAAACATTTGATGACCCCTAGCTTTTCCTTTACCCCTTATTACTGTAACCCCCTTGACTCAGAGTAATACATTTACCATTGGGTTAAATTACCTATCTCTGATCATCAACCCCCCCCCCTACCCTTCTCGTTTTCTGTTAGTAAATACAAGCGGGAAAAGGTGCATTGGGTACTTCTCCTCACACCCCCCCCCCCCCTCCCCCCCCCCTGTCATTTTGTATTCTGTAACCCATGATTTCTGACTGTAAATTGATATTACTTGTGACTTGATTTTATGATAATAAAAGTATTAAAAACTTTATTAGCATTTGGTGTCGTCTGGCCCAAAACCCAATCATTTCCCATATTTTGTTATCTTAGTGTGTATTCATGTACGTTGTGCGTCAGAATCACCAAATCGGTGTGTGCGCATGAGCGACTGGAACTGACAAACAACTGTTTGATCAGAAGAGTGGTAGGAATAGTTTTGAGAGACAAATATTGTCGTAATAAGAGACTGTCCTTACTCTTCCCCAGCCCTTGTGAATCTACTAACTCACTTTCCTAAATCCTTATTCTCACAGAGCCTTCACTATCATTCTACACTCTAAAAGGACCAATATCCATCAGAACTCTCTCAGATAAAAAAATTACGACAACAAATGGTTAGCTCGTCCCGGATTCTGAGCCTAGTTTAAATAGAGTGTGGTTGATTGTCTTTGTGAAGTAGGGTATAATCTTACAAAAAGTAATTACTTCCCCTAGACAAAGCCTTTTAGTCTTTTGGGCCGACCACACAATAAGTATTACAGGTTTGTTCTTTCCACAGGAGCAGGAAGTTAGTGATAATAAAATATTTGTCACCTTTGTATTCTCTGGCAGAGAAAATGGAAATTTTGTTATATAATTGCTGGGATTGCGTGATTGGTTTTACAGTCACTAAAGGTTTTTTTGAAGTTAAAAGGAGTTGAGCTTCGCTAAATACGGGTTGTTCTGATTTTTAAAATTAAGTTAACAACGTCTCATCTCAATAATTGACTTCAGGGACGGAGTTTGTTGTCAGAGAATTAAAATTTTAGGGAAAAATTTTTTTTCCTTTTAAATTGTTTTAATATAAATTTTTCTCTACTGTTAGTAAGAGTAGATTCTTTTCTAGTGTAACTTACCATTTTAGTGGCATAGTCGCTTACGTTAAGAGTCTTAAGTGACAATAATAGCAGCGATAAGTTTGTACATTGCAAATAAGAGGTAACACAAGTAAACTTATACTTTGTGTGTTTTTTTTCTCGTAGCGGCTTTGAGATTTTTCCCTTCTTGTTCTTTCGTACTATTCTCTAGTCATACTACATCTTATTCTTTGACAATGGCAGAGAGGATAAAGATGAGATCCATCCTGAGGCTGGAAGCGAAAGAGGCAGGCTTAGACGCAGAAGCGGCGAATCTGTTTATCAACCAGGAACTGGAAATATATGACGCGGAGCAACAAAGAGCAGAAGCAGAGAGGAAGGAAGAGAAACAAAGAGCAGAAGCTGAGAGGAAGGAAGAAAAAGAGAGAGAAGAGAGGGCAGAAGCTAGGAAGAAAGAAGCGGACGATCGTCAATTGGAGCAGAAGAAAATTGAGGCAGAGATGGAAGCTCGCAGGGAGAGAGAGAGAGAGACAGGGAAAGACAGCATGAACTGGCGCTTAAGGCTTTAGAGAGTCGGGGCGCCTCTACTTCGAATAACGGAGAGCCGTCTTCGCCCCAGTCTCAGTCAATGGACCTCTCCAGCACTCAATCTGCCCAATTAACTGCGATGTCTTTTGCTTTAGAGTCTTTTCCTAGTCCCAATGAGAAAATTGACAGCTATCTAGAAAAATTCGAGAGGCTCGCAAATCTGTATGGGTTAGAGAGTTCCAGCTGGGCACTTAAACTCTCAACGTCATTAAAAAGCACTGCTTATGACGTATATACAAAGCTGGGAACCAACCAACATGATTACGACATGCTGAAAAAGGCCTTGCTAGAGCGGTTTGAGATGACCGCCCGAAAATGTCTGCAAATGTTCAGAAACAGCCGGAAAGAGAGCACGGAAACTTTTCCGCAGTTCTCTTCACGTCTCACGGGCTATTTGACAAAGTGCATAGAATTATCTGAATTACCTCTTTCATATGAGGGACTTCTAGAAATTGTTCTTGTTGAACAGATAAAATCCACTTTGTCCAATGACACCCGTAGATTTTTGGCTGAACAGGGGGCAGTCAGGCTTGAGGACATCCTCAATAAGGCCGAACGCTATAGCAATGCAATGGCCGAATTTCAAAGGTAGAGTCAATGTCAGTGATTCTCAACCTGAGGGGGACCGACCCTCAACTCGAGGAACTGTAATTTTGAATGGTACCTCAACTACCTGTCTCTTTGACACTGGACTAAGCTTTAGTTGTATTGTCTCTAGGCACCTAGTCAAACCCGGTCAGGAGACAGAGGAAACCGTCAAACTTAGTGGAGTTTTCAGGAGTGATGCACCCAGGACGCTTCCTATCGCACTGGTAGAAATACACTCTGACTTTGTCAGAGGAGTTATTAAAGCGGCCATTATGGATGATCCTATCTACCCAGTTATCCTGGGATGTAGATATGTGTTTATTGGGAGACCAAAGGAGCCGATTGTGGCGGCGGTAACCACAAGAGGGCAAGCCAAGAAGGAGAGGGAGCCTGCGCCAAATTTGTTGCCGAATGAACTGAAGGAGGCGCAACAAAAGGACCCTACTCTGGAGCCCTGCTTTAGAAAACTGCCCATGGCTAAGGACCCCAGACACAACGGAGACATCTTTTCTAAGGACGGCGTATTGTATCGTAGAACGGGCAACCCGGACACGGGGAATAACCAGCTTCTAGTACCGACGCAGTACAGAAGCCAGTCTTAGAAATGGGGCACTCTCTTCCCTTTAGCGGAAATATGGGACAAAACGCCACTATTCAGCGAATAAAAACCCACTATTGGTGGCCAGGAATGAACTCTGACATTATCAGGTATGTGAAATCCTGCGCCCAGTGCCAACGGGTAGCACCCAAGCACTTGACACCCCCAGTACCCATGGGGCAAATGCCAATTGTGGGGACTCCATTTGAACGGGTTGCTGTCGACATCATTGGACCCCTGGAAAGGACCAAAAGAAAGAACAGGTTCATCCTGACATTAGTCGACACTTGCACAATGTGGGCCGAAGCTGTACCGCTAACATGCACAGATTCCAAGCATGTCGCAGAAGCCCTCGTGCAAATCTTTACACGGTTGGGATTCCCTCAACAAGTTTTGACGGACAATGGATCCCAATTCCGTAGCCTGTTAATGGAGGAGATCTTTAAGATCCTGAGGGCCAAACATATCCACACAAATCTCTACCATCCGGCCGGAAATGGGCTCGTGGAACGTTTTAATGGCAGCCTCACCACCATGTTACGTAAGCTGGGTCAGGAGAAACCGGAAGACTGGGACCTATATATATCGGCTGCCTTATTCGCCTACCGAGAGGTACCCCAAGCGTCTACGGGATTCCCGCCTGCTACACTTTTATTTGGCAGACCTATTAAGGGGCCACTAGAAGCCTTACTTCGGTCCCTGACAGACCAAAAGGCTGACGAGACAGTCGTCTCTGCAAGCAAGTATGTATCTGAGCTCAAGGAAAGGCTAAAGCTAGGATGGGATCTAGCTACGACAAACCTTACGAAAGCCCGCGCTAAACATGCTAAAAGATACAACAAAGCTGCAAAAGAGAGAGAGCTCCAACCAGGGGGAAAAGTTTTGTTGCTACTTCCAACCGGAAGCAATAAACTTCGCATCGGATGGCAAGGGCCGTTTACCATCCTTAAAAAGATCTCACGTACCAATTACAAGATCTCCATCAAAGGAAAGGAGAAGGTCTTCCACATAAATCTGCTTAAGAAATACTTGGAAAGACCGGTGCCATCCTTCGAGCATCTCCTGGCTGTCGCCATAGCAACGGAAGACGAGGAAGATGATGATGGTTGCATGGAGTATCCACTGCAACCCACATAATCCTTTAAAGATGTCAAGTTCGGCGACAATCTCTCACCAGAACAACAAACAGAAACCAGGGCGCTACTAAAACAGTACAGTGCAGTCTTAACGGATGTACCTGGTCGAACAAATCATCGAATTTGACATGAAATTAACAAACGAGACCCCTGTTCGAACCAGAGTTTACCCCATCCCGTACGCTAAAGCTGATGCACTTCGCGGAGAAATAGACAAGCTGCGACAGGCAGGAATTATCAGTGAGTCTACATCTCCTTACAGTTCAAGTGTAGTGCTGTTGCAGAAGCCCAATAAGGAAGTTCGGCTGTGTATAGATTACCGGCTACTAAACGCTGTTACGGAATTCCAGCCCGAACCTCTCCGAACTGTTTCTGAGTTGTTCACCAAGCACAGCAAGGCAACGATTTTCTCCAAGATTGACCTCAGTAAAGGTTATTATCAAATACCAGTCAAGGAGGAAGTTAAACCTTTGCTAGCTTTCAGCACTAGTGAAGGACATTACACATTTAATGTGATGCCGTTCGGATTGCATAACGCACCAGGAGTGTTCACCAGAATGATGAGGAAGCTGTTAGAACCTTTGCAAAGTCCCCACATCCATAATTTTATGGATGACATATTAATTGCATCGGAAACCTACGACGAACATATTGTTACGGTTGCTATGCTCCTCAGTAGACTACAGGAAACTGGTCTCACAGCCAGACCTAGCAAATGTCTCATCGGGTTTGAAAAGCTAGACTTCTTGGGGCATACTATTTCCCACGGCTGTAGTTGGCCTGTTCAGAAGAACGTGGAGAAAATAGCTGCAGCCAAAAGGCCCAGAACGAAGAAAGACGTGCGTTCCTTCCTATCACTATGTGCATATCATCAGAAATACATCGAGAACTTCAACGGACTTACGGCACCTCTGACTGATCTCACCAAGAAAGGTTGTCCTGATAAGGTCATGTGGGATCAAAAGTGCGAACATGCATACAGCACTTTGAAAGGACAGTTGTCGGCATACCCCATCCTAAGGTTACCTGACCTTAAGAAGCCTTTCGTACTGAGAGTTGACGCGTCAGATCAGGGCATCGGGTCAACATTGTTGCAAGCCGAGGACAGTGACCCGAATATGCTATTCCCAGTAGCTTACGGCAGTCGGAAACTGAACAAGGCTTAACGCAACTACAGTGTCGTTGAAAGAGAATGTCTCGCTCTGATTCATGACATCAGACGCCATCATGAGTTCCTGTATGGTACTTCTTTCACAGTACAAACCGACCACGCTCCATTAGCTTTCCTTGGTGACAATAAGGAATTCAACGCAAGGATTATGCGCTGGGCATTATTATTGAGCGTTTATTCCTTCAAAGTGGAATATATTCCAGGAAAACAGAATGTCGGAGCTGACTTCTTGTGTAGAAACTGGTCTACAGAGGAAGAAGAGCAAACTGAAGATACCACTCATCCTAAAGTCACCAATCAGGTCACCTCCATTGTCAAGAAGGAAACATGAAAAATGGTTTCGTGTCTAAAAGTGGGGACGATTGTGACGTACGTCTAGTTTGTCAAGTGAATTTTTCCAGATTTGATGGATGATTAAAGGGACTTTAGCTTTTCATAACATTAGAATCCCTAAACATCAGTATTGTTGTAACTTTTCATCAATGAAGAGTAGCGGCTATGATCAAAGCAGTCAAAGAAGATCCCCAGAACATAGAAGCAGAAGTTTAGCATCTCCGTATGAACACTGAACCGTTCGCAAGACGGACACGAGCGGTCAGAAGAAAGCTTCTTGCAGACTTCGCACTTCTGTGGCCACCGGCAGACTTGCCCGAAATACGGAACGCTCAGCGTAGCGGATACGATCTGAGGAATCAGGAAACTCACCGCGAACGAGGCTAGTCTCGCCGACATTTCACATCCTCGTGCGAGCAGCCTGGGACGAACGTAGATCGGAAGCCAGTCTGGCCATCGTGGTTAGCATGGCGGCTAAATAACTTCAACTTCCCCTGGGAACTGAAGAGGCGCGAAATTTTCACACGTACCATTTATCTTGCCTTTCTAATAGATAAATACAGAATCCGAAAAGGGCAACTGTTGCTGTCATTTTCGACGGAGTCATCTGTCAAGTTATTTGCTTATGTTTGTATCATAAGTATAATTGTGTCTTTACCTGCGATGTCAGGTTGATTAGGGGTTGTCTTCCCTTGTTTATTCATTCATTGTGTTTGACCTTTAGGGTCAGAGGTTGACAGTTCGGCGTAGGCCTATGGGAAGGTTTTTTAAGCGGGAGTGAGATATACTTCCGGGAAGCCGGGAGGTCCTGTTTTTCTGAAGGGACCAAGAGTCCATTGTTTTTCGGGGAGAATCTTCGAAGTAACTGCTATGGCAGTTTTCCCCAGTGAATCTCTGTGCGTCGGGATGACGACAGAATTCCTTGTGATGTTCTGAGGATTCATTTGCCAGGTAATACCGACCTTTATGCATTATTACGCTTTTCGGTGGCAGAACATGTAAAGGATTACCTAGGGTGAACAGCAGCTCACTGATCCGCCATTTCAGAACTTATATATTTGTGCTCGAGGTAGCCATCCAAGACTGTTAGTCTTATATTGTCCAGAAATCCAGTGACGAAGATATATTGTGGGAGCCGCAGATTGGCGGAATTCATATCTACAATAAGTATTACTGCAGGGTTGATGATAACCTATTTAACAGAAGTACACGGCCGACGTCAGAACGAGGCCTGTGCTTTCGGCTATTATACTACAGCCTGATATGTGCAATTGGCGTGGAGTGCCAAGTTGCACCTATGTGTCATAGTAACTAAGGCATCTGACGCGTTTAGTCAGAGACGCCAAGGGCGACGCTACGAACTGTCATTATTGAAGAACTTTGCTATTGACCATGCACGTCTATTCTGATGTTTACCTTTTTGAATGCCAAATGTATACCTATCGATGTCAGGTCAGCATGACCTTGTTACACTGACTGTTCCTGTTGATACTATGTGTGTTCCCGTCAATAAATGTCTTGAAACATGCCTGCAGTGTCAAAGCATCCTTGATTACTGCATGTGAGAGTATGGGTTGCAGGATCTACATCTATACGAGCCTAAACACATTCGCGCCTTCATTCGCACCCACACTCAATTCATCATACGCTCGCACTACACATCTAACAACATGTATACTGTCTTGGGCCAGTGATCACCTCAACAAGAAAAAAAAGACAGTTACATTTCTGGTGGGCCAGTTACGTGGGCTCTTATGATACATTTCTTGTCGCCAATGTGGCCTAGAAACTTACATTTCTGATGGACCAGATCTGTGGGTTTAAAAAGAACAGAGCGAGCATTTGACATTATTGTTGACATTTATGGATCCAGAAATTTACATTCCTGGTTGGCTGTTACATGTATGATGTCTCCAGTTTTGTCGAGAAAGTTACAAGAAGGACAAGTACACATTACACTTCTGATCTGTGGGTCTAAGCTACACACGGGACAGCCGTAACACACAGCGCTAATTCTACACTTGCAAGTTTTGGCTACAACAGGACAGATATAGGTCATCAACGGTTGACCCAAATAAACAGTACGAGCATTTATATTATAATGCTACATAAAGCATAACAAGACATGTACTGAAGTTAACTACTAGGCATTTGCTACGTGGACCATAACTGCATAGAAGGCGGGTTCCTATTGTAAACAGTACTGCTGGTTGTTACACGTTTCATTCAACAACAGACTTTTCTAGGTCAGAGCATTCAAGCTACATTGTTGGAGGTCAAGTGTCTGTAAACAGTACGTGGAAATAGTAAACATTCAATGTGCAAGCCCTAATTTGAGAAGGTCATAGTAACTTTGGTTCGTGAATACCACTTTATGTTACAGTGGATTTGACGTTCAGTGCGCGTTTGACATTTCGTTTCTGTGTTCGCAAGGAGCAAGGAATTTATTTTAGTTTCAGCTGTGACTGAACTTGTTCTGCAACACATTGAAATTGATTGCTATATTATGTTACTTCTACTGTTTTTGTGTATTTTTCTGCGGGTTTTTCGGTTGGTGGGTCTTACGGTAAATATGCCACTTGATCGAGGCTTACTGTAAGCGTTCTGTAGGTGCAAATTTTCTTAATTTGGAAATTTGCTAGTGACAATTGGTCGCTATTGATGTTAGCTGTGATGTAATTGTACTTAACGTTGTTTTTGTAATATTTTGTCTGTTTTTCAGTTTTGATTGTCGATTTGTTGTGTTTGTATTCTGTAGGTCTCTCCTTTCTTGTGTATTTCTCTACACATTTTTGGTTAAAACAGTGTTGCCATTTGTATTGTTTTGTATTTTTGTCTTTGTATTTTTTTTTTTGGTTGTACTACATTACTGTCATGCACAGTCTACATACACATACTTGGTCATGTTTTGATATTATTGATAAGGTAGACTCTTCATATAGAGTTTGTTAAATAATAATATTATATAAGATATTTATACAAGTTCTTTGATAAAAGACTTGTTATCTACAAAGATTGAGACAAGGTGAAATACATATTCAAGTTCTTTATAAAAAAGACTTGTGCCCATAGTGAGTGGGATATAAGGGAATTTTTTTTTTTCCACAGGTACTCAGGTGATTTTTTGGGTACATTATAAACAAGACTAAGAGTGTGAAAGAAAGTGAAGTGAGTATACAAGTCTATCATTTCAGACTTGTCTCCCATTAAAGTGGGATAATTTAATATATTTGCTTCTGCAAGTTACTGATCTCAGTAGACAAGATGTCTACATTGGACTACTTTATTACACAAGGGAGAGCCCTTGATAAGACTGGTCAACAGTTAGAACAATGGGCTGTTGCTCAGTATGACAAAGCATTAGCTGCAGAAGAAAAAAAAGCTCAGGCTGAAGAGAAAAGATTAGAAAGAGAAGCTGATATTGCTGCTGAACAAAAGAAATTGCAGATGCAGGTGGAGGAAAGGAGATTTGAAGCTGAACAAAAGAGATTAGACAAAGAAGCTGCTGCAGAGGAGAGGAAAGCTCAAGCTGCTGCAGAGGAGAGGAAAGCTCAAGCTGAGGCTGAAATCAGAAAAATGGAACATGAGGAAAGAAAACAGAAGATGGAACTTGAGGAAAGACTCGCAACTTTGGAGTTAGAGAAATTGAAATTGGCGAGTACGGGTGCTCAGCAAACAACTTCGAGTACGACAAGGGAGTTTGTTAGTAGGATTAAATTGCCTCATTTCAATCCTTTAAAGGATGACGTAGCAGATTATCTAGATAGATTCCAATTTTTGTGCGATACGCATAACATAAAAAAGGAAAAAATATGTTGAACAACTGATGCCATTTTTTACAGGTGACACAGTGACTACTCTTATGACAATAGACGAACATGAGAGGACTAATTATGATGTTGTCAGGGCAGCATTACTAAAAAAATATCAACTAAAACAAGAAGACTATCGTCTTCGTTTTAGGACAATGTTGCCAGAAAATGGAGTAGATTTCTCTGATTTTGTTACAAAGATACGTCGTACATTTACACGATGGGTTGAGTTGTCTCAGATTGAGAAAACATATGAAGGTCTAATGGACTTATTATTGCGAGATAAGGTTTTGTCATCTGTTAATGATTCTTTTCTTGCATTCCTTCATGAGCGTAAGCCTAAAAACTTAAAAGAAATGGGGAATACTGTTGTCAGTATGCCACAGCACATCCCCATGCTACAGTTAGCAATTCTAAAGTGAAAGAAGGGTTGCCAGCTGCGTCGGCAACACCATATGGCCCTAATTTCAAAAAAAAATTTCAGGGTGCTCAACAAAATTGGAATAGGGGAAGTAATCAAAATTACACTCAGAAGCGGAGTAATCCAACACATGATGGTTCTTCGTCTATGCAGTGGAGACAAGATGGTAGTTCTCGTAATTTTAGTGGTAATAATTTGAGACACTTTCGCAAAGGCTATCCAAATAATAACTATTCAAATTTTCGAGGTAATCATTCTCGACGTCAAGATTATGACGATGGTGAATTTAGAAACCGGGATTCAAACCGGAATGATGATTACAATAGGCAATATGATAACAATTACAGGGGAAATGATAGTCGAAATAATTACAGGGGAAATGATAATCGAGGTAGACCTAGGTTTAACAAGAAAAGACCTTACCAACAGGCAAACTCTGCACAACAAGAGTTTGATGGAGCCTGTAATACAGTAAAATGATAGTGGTAACTCTAGGGCTATCACTGGTTGTGCTTTCGATTTTGGGAGAGCAACTGAATGCCCCCAATGCTTAACATTGTTTGACTCATCAACTGTATCTACGCTAAGTTGTGGTCACCCTCTTCCTGCTCTACCTGCTACAGTTGCGCATGATGGGAGAGGATCTCTCATCTTAGATAAAGGTCTAATAAATGATAGGCTAGTCTCAGTACTTTTCGATTCGGGATGTACTACCGTCGGGGTTAAGGAGTCTCTGATAGATCCTTGCTGTGCCACTGGAAAAACAATCAAATGTGTTACATTTGGTGGTACTATGGAAAGCTATCCTACTGCTATTATTAGGATTGACACTCCTTTCTTCACAGGAGATGTCCATGCATGTCTTCTTCCTAATCCTATTGCGGATCTTATAATCGGTCGTATTCATGGGGTTAAGGAATGCACCCCGCAACAAATTTCTAGTTGGGAAGAAGAAAACATTCAAACGGTCAATGCAGTGATGACAAGAGCTCAAGCTCTTAATCCCCCAACTTCATCTGATAATAGTAATGAAGTTGATAGCCAAGACGAGCACTTGGTGATTTCCCATGACTCGTTTGTTAAACGTCAAGAAGAGGATCCTTCTTTGAAGAAATACTTCCTTCTGGCAAAGAAAGGGGATCCCAATCAAAATACGAATCACAAATCGTATATTACTATGAAGAATGGTATATTGGTACGAATGGTACAACACTCGGACAAGTCTATGCATTCGCAAATTCTTGTGCCTAAGTGTATGAGAGCCTTAATTCTTCGGCATGCACACGATTCTCAGTGTGCTGGACACATGGGTTTTTCCAGAACTAAAACTAGAGTCCTTGCGTCCTTCTTTTGGCCATTCGTGAATAAAGACATCCGAATTTATTGCCGATCTTGCAAAATTTGTCAAGAGGTCAAGTCTAGGGGTCCGAGACATGCTGCTCCTATTCAGGCTGCAGATATTCCGATTCGGCCGTTTCAGAAAATGGCTATAGACATCATTGGTCCGTTCAAAATTAATCAGCCAGAGGACACCAATTTATCCTCACTTGCGTGGACATGTGCACGCGTTGGCCAGAGGCTATTCCTCTGAAGAGCATATCAACTGTCGATATCGCTGATGCTCTTTGGCTCGTATTTTCTCGTCTGGGATTCCCCGGAGAAATACTGTCGGATCACGGCACTCAGTTAATTTCGGACGTTATGTCTCAGGTAATGGCTACGCTAGACATTAAAAGGTCTCTCAGTAGTATTTATCATCCAATGTCCAATGGATTGGTAGAACGTCTTAACAGGACACTAAAGAACTTACTTGGCAAGATAACGGAGGATCATCCTGAAGATTGGGACAGGGTTTTACCTGCAGTCCTCTTTGCCTATAGAGAGGTTCCCAACGAGCATACAGGGTTTTCTCCTTTCGAACTTGTCTTTGGCGCGCAACCGCGCGGGCCAATGTCCTTGTTACACGATTTGATAACTTCCGATAATATTGACGATGATACACAATCGTCATATGAATATGTTATAGCTCTTAGAGAAAAGATTATCGAATCGTGCAGGTTAGCAACTTCATCTTCCGAATTTGCGAAAGAAAAAGCTAGGCGATTTGCTAACAAGAAAAGACGCCTACGTCAACTTTGTCCTGGAGACAAAGCATATGTCTTACTGCCCTCAAGAGAGAATAGACTTCTCATTTCTTGGAAGGGTCCATACACTATAGTCTCGAAAATTTCTGATGTCGACTATATTGTCGATGTGGATGGAAGGCATAAAACCTTCCATATAAATATGCTAACAGAGTTTTTATTGAACGTCCAGACTATTTACAGCCTATTTTCCAGGCGACGGACGACTCTCCAGTTCAACATGGTCACATCTCATCCCTGTCCGTTATACAGGATGAGGAAACTATTTTTTCTGACGTGAACTTACCTCTTCCTGCGATTCCACTTACTTCAACGGAATCGTGGAGAGACGTTACAGTCTCTTCCAACTTGTCTTTTGAGGAACAGCGTCAAGTATCCTCTACGTTAAAATCATATCAGGATGTCCTTACCGACATTCCTGGACACACAGATGTCATAGAACATGACATCATACTTACTGATCGTAATCCGATCAGAGTAAGACCATACCCAATACCTATTCATTTTCAAGCACAAGTCGAGAAAGAATTGGATGAAATGATTCAACTACAAATAATTGAACCATCCACTTCAGCTTATTCTTCGTCGATAGTTATTGTTCGAAAGAAAGACAATAACATACGTCTTTGCGTTGATTATCGCAAATTAAATCAAGTTACGAAGTTCGATGCTGAACCTATGCCGTTATTAGATGATCTACTTATTAGACTTTCTAAAGCTAAATTCTTTACTAAACTAGACTTGTCGAAAGGTTATTGGCAAGTCCCACTGACGGAACACGCCAAACCTCTCACTGCTTTTTCGACACCTAGGGGTCTGTTTCAATGGAATTTTATGCCTTTCGGGCTTATGAACGCCCCAGCGACTTTCGTACGCATGATGCGACGAATTCTATCAGATCGTGCAGATGTCATTGCATATTTAGACGACATCTGTCTTTTCAGCGATACTTGGGAAGAACACTATGTGGGTCTGAAGGAATTGCTATCTACTCTACGTGAGCATAGTTTGACTGCTAAACCCTCTAAAGCTTTTGTTGGGTTTAGTGAAATTTCCTTCCTAGGTCATCGAGTTGGTCATGGTCTGTTGAAGACAGAGGACCAAAACATTTCAAAGATATTAAATATCTCGGTTCCGAAGACAAAAAAGCAAGTGCGTAGTCTCTTGGGATTGATACAATTCTATGGAAGATTCATTGAGAATCTGTCCTCCATTATGGCACCACTTTCAACGTTATTGAAAAAAGGTTCTCCTAATATGGTGCGTTGGTCCCAAGAATGCCAATCTTCATTGGATCAGGTTAAGAATTTGTTCTCATCTCATCCTATCTTAAGACTACCGACGATTGATAAGACTTTTGTCCTTCGTAGTGATGCCTCTTCCACTGGCATTGGAGCGGCACTAATGCAGGAATATTCAGGAACTCTGCATCCTGTAATGTATATTTCTAGGAAGCTGAATGCGGCAGAAAGGAATTACTCGGTTTTGGACCGTGAATTGTTGGCTATGGTTTGGTCCATTCTTAAGCTACAAAGGTTCCTTCTGGGCGCGCATTTCTTTATGGAAACCGACCAAAAAGCTCTTACGGCAATGCAAAGTAAGGATTTGAAGAGCTCGAGATCTACTCGTTATGCTATTGCTCTTCAGCCTTTCCATTTCACGGTGCGAGCTATCCGTGGTTCGGATAATGTGATGGCGGACATATTGTCTAGATGCCCACATGATTCCAGTTAAATCTTGTGTCCTAGTTTTTTCCTGATATATTTTCAGACTTAGGTCTGTCCTTAATATCATAATATGTTGTAATACAAATGTATTTGGATGATGTTTAGATAATTTAACAAATTTCATTTTGTCCATCCATCAGTGATATGTTGCTAAAATAGCATTGACATTTGTATATTGCTATGATTATATTATTTAGTAATGTTTGATATATGATTGGTATTGCCAGCAACTTAGGTTTCTTGAATGGTATCCCTTAGTTTGTTTGGCTTAAAGGAAATATTTTCTCCTATGTTGGGAGATGATTTGTACCCTCTTCTATTGTACCTGATATTAGGTTCATTGTTTGCATGAGCACAGAAGTGATACTGGTGCTATCTTGCTCATGAACATATAAAAAAAAAAAATGCAATTTTTTTTTTTTACAGGGGGTGGTAGTAATGTTGCTGTCATTTTCGACGGAGTCATCTGTCAAGTTATTTGCTTATGTTTGTATCATAAGTATAATTGTGTCTTTACCTGCGATGTCAGGTTGATTAGGGGTTGTCTTCCCTTGTTTATTCATTCATTGTGTTTGACCTTTAGGGTCAGAGGTTGACAGTTCGGCGTAGGCCTATGGGAAGGTTTTTTTAAGCGGGAGTGAGATATACTTCCGGGAAGCCGGGAGGTCCTGTTTTTCTGAAGGGACCAAGAGTCCATTGTTTTTTCGGGGAGAATCTTCGAAGTAACTGCTATGGCAGTTTTCCCCAGTGAATCTCTGTGCGTCGGGATGACGACAGAATTCCTTGTGATGTTCTGAGGATTCATTTGCCAGGTAATACCGACCTTTATGCATTATTACGCTTTTCGGTGGCAGAACATGTAAAGGATTACCTAGGGTGAACAGCAGCTCACTGATCCGCCATTTCAGAACTTATATATTTGTGCTCGAGGTAGCCATCCAAGACTGTTAGTCTTATATTGTCCAGAAATCCAGTGACGAAGATATATTGTGGGAGCCGCAGATTGGCGGAATTCATATCTACAATAAGTATTACTGCAGGGTTGATGATAACCTATTTAACAGAAGTACACGGCCGACGTCAGAACGAGGCCTGTGCTTTCGGCTATTATACTACAGCCTGATATGTGCAATTGGCGTGGAGTGCCAAGTTGCACCTATGTGTCATAGTAACTAAGGCATCTGACGCGTTTAGTCAGAGACGCCAAGGGCGACGCTACGAACTGTCATTATTGAAGAACTTTGCTATTGACCATGCACGTCTATTCTGATGTTTACCTTTTTGAATGCCAAATGTATACCTATCGATGTCAGGTCAGGATGACCTTGTTACACTGACTGTTCCTGTTGATACTATGTGTGTTCCCGTCAATAAATGTCTTGAAACATGCCTGCAGTGTCAAAGCATCCTTGATTACTGCATGTGAGAGTATGGGTTGCAGGATCTACATCTATACGAGCCTAAACACATTCGCGCCTTCATTCGCACCCACACTCAATTCATCATACGCTCGCACTACACATCTAACAACATGTATACTGTCTTGGGCCAGTGATCACCTCAACAAGAAAAAAAAGACAGTTACAGCAACGTTATCATTCGTTCTGACAGAATTCTAAGATTCACTAGCATATAGCTAAATTCCTGTTAGATTTCATCTAAATTGTTGGCTATTGGAGTGTAATTCTTTTTCTGTGCAGACGGTAATTAATACTTTAGCTTCGAGTGATCAGTGGTCTAGTTATTTCATATTTAGTTCACTGGATTGTGGTGTAAATTTAACCTTATTAAATAAGCCCATCTTCAAAGTTCTAGTGCCAACTAAATGTTACATCTATAAGTTTATTTCCTAATACAATAGCCGCTTAAGGGAATTATAACTTTAATACAGTTTAGTTCTGTATAAATAGATGTGCTTTCAACTATTAACCTCACGGGGAGTTTTTTCTTGCTTTATTAATTGAAGACGCGAGCGCAGAAAATAATTAAACTGTAAATGTATCGCGCGTTAGATTTTAATATGATTTTATTGTATTTCATGTTTTTTCTACTGCATCCAGAATGATCTTTTGAACCTCGCATCCCAGTAATTTAGCAGCAATGAAACATCATTTAAGCAGCCATTACGCAGCAATAATATATATCTAGAGTCTTGCCGACTCCGTTCGATTACTCCAGTGACTTATGAACATATTTGAAATTTAATCTTTGTGGCGATCCTGTTGGGATTCAGCTATCTGAAGTATACAGAAAAAAAGCAAACCCAAAGAATATTTTAAAATCCCAATTCATAAAGTCGTTTTATAGTTATCAAACTGGAAGAAGAACAGTCAACAGTAGCAATATTTTACTCACTGCTCTATTCGTGAAGAAGAACATAGATTTCCCTGACACTGTCTGTCAAGCATAATCATTGGATTTTACCACCCCCTGAAGAACTTACCTCAGTGTTTTGTAGTTTGTGACATTACTCCAAAAGAAAGTTATCTCCACCAGCTGTGCCAATCTTAGACACCACCACACCATTCCTCACACCTAGCCAAGTGCCTGTACCATTCTTTAGGAACTTTATCTAATAAACAAACAGTACCGTTAAACTTCAACGTCCAGCGATTTCGGGACACTTTGTTAACTTCAACAACCCGCTAATCTGGGGCTGTACACGGAAGAAAATACTTTTACCTAAGCCAAGGTTTAGTGATGTTTTTTTTAATGTATTTCCTATGAAGTGCCAGAATTCACCATTTGGTAAGTCTGTGTGTGTGTGACTGTGTGCTGGCCAGCCAAGCGTGTTTTTTTTTAATGAAAAAGGAAATTTAATCTTTTTACCCTTATAATTAGTTCAACCTAGTATTAAGGTGTACTGTATTAATTGTACGGGATTTCTCCAGCGGGATTATTTTACTGTGAGCATTCCCCCCTCCCGGGAAAATTGGTTGATTAAAGGAAAACATTTGATGACCCCTAGCTTTTCCTTTACCCCTTATTACTGTAACCCCCTTGACTCAGAGTAATAAATTTACCATTGGGTTAAATTGCCTATCTAAATACAAGCGGGAAAAGGTGCATTGGATACTTCTCCTCAAACCCCCCCCCCCCCCCTCCCCCCCCCGTCATTTTGTATTCTGTAACCCATGATTTCTGACTGTAAATTGATATTACTTGTGACTTGATTTTATGATAATAAAAGTATTAAAAACTTTATTAGCATTTGGTGTCGGCTGGCCCAAAACCCAATCATTTCCCATATTTTGTTATCTTAGTGTGTATTCATGTACGTTGTGCGTCAGAATCACCAAATCGGTGTGTGCGCATGAGCGACTGGAACTGACAAACAACTGTTTGTTCAGAAGAGTGGTAGGAATAGTTTTGAGAGACAAATACTGTCGTAATAAGAGACTGTCTTTACTCTTCCCCAGCCCTTGTGAATCTACTACCTCACTTTCCTAAATCCTTATTCTCACAGAGCCTTCACTATCATTCTACACTCTAAAAGGACCAATATCCATCAGAACTCTCTCAGATAAAAAAATTACGACACATGTGCCAATTGTGTGCACCAAATTGCACCGCAACCTGCCAAATAATACGGCTGCCCTAAACCGTTGAAACGGAGCGTGTTAGCAACTTGCGTTATAAGCAGCGAATTGTGATAGAATTTCTCGCTGCAGAGAAGGAAACTGTTGTGAACATTCACAAGCGTCTATGTGATGTGTATGGAAGTTTTGCAGTCGACTGGAGTACAGTCAGTTGCTGGGTTCAGAGAATCAAAGAATCAGGAAGTGGAGATACGGAGCTGCTTGATCGGCCGCGCTGTGGACGTCCTGCCACAGCCACCAACGCAGAAATGTTGAAATGCGCTGAGGGCATTATTCTTACTGATAGGCGAATCACTACTCAACAATTGGCCTTACAGCTGTCAGTCAGCATTGGTAGTGCAAATGCAGTTATAAAAACTCTCAGATTTTCTAAGGTTTGCGCAAGATGGGTTCCTCGAAGTCTCACAAATGACCACCGATTGCAAAGGAAAGCAATTTCTTCTGAATTGTTGGAGCGTTTCAATGCTGATGGAGAGAACTTTTTGGCTAAGATCGTTACAGGTGACGAAACCTGGACACATCATTTTGAACCTGAGACAAAAAGACAGTCAATGGAGTGGCATCATCCGCAATCACCACGAAGAAAGAAATTCAAGACAATTCCTTCAGCTGGAAAGGTCATGATCACTGTCTTTTGGGACATTGAAGGTGTGATTCTTGTGGACGTTATGCCAAGAGGAGAGACAATCAATTCGCAAGCTTACATTAAGACATTGAAAAAACTCAATCAACGTTTTCGCAGAGTTCGGCCGCACAAGAATCCAGCAGACCTGCTTCTCCTTCACGACAATGCGCGACCTCACACAAGTCTGGCAACACGGGAAGCAATCACCAGATTGGGTTGGCCTGTACTACCCCATCCACCCTATAGTTCCGATTTGGCACCCTCTGATTTTCATCTATTTGGTCCAGTTAAAGATGCACTCCGTGGGACAAGGTTTGAAGATGATGAAGGAGTAATTCATGCAGCGAAGAAATGGCTACATGATCAAGACAAAATCTGGTACGGGCTAGGAATATATGCACTTGTGTAGTGCTGGCATAAAGCCGTACAAGTTGATGGGGATTATGTTGAATAATACCGATGTTTACATGACATATTCATGTATATTGTGTATAAATTTCATGCTTTTTGAATAAACAGCTCCTGAGAAAAACGATGTGGTGCATTACTTTCTGAACGCCTTTCGTACAAAAACGACTTTAGTTCCTAAAATATAAATATACTTTAAGACTTACTAAATAGACTTTTAATAACTTAAAAGAGAACTAGAAAAATTAGCTAACACGTCTTTAAAATGACTTTTATGTAAAATAACATTTAAAACAAAGAACCAAGTTACATAAAATTAGAAATACTTTTTAAGATACTCGTAAGTCTAAAAAAGTATGTTTTATTAGTCACTTTAGTAACTCAAAAAATTATGTTTCTATTTTGAGAATAAAAGTCGTTTTAGTAAGTCTTAGTCTATTTCTATTTAGGATGTCTACAAGTTTATTTCTATTTTAGGAATTAAAGTCGTATTAGTAAGTCTAAAAGTTTATTTCTATTTTACGAATTAAAGTCATTTTAGTAAGTCTACAAGTTTATTTATATTTTAGGAATAGTCTAAAAGTTTATTCACAATTTATAAATTTTAGTCAGTCGAAAATTTTAGTAATTAAAGACATCTTTGTCTAAAACTCTTGTTCTATTTTAGGAATAAAAGTCGTTCCAGTCAGTCAAAACAAACAAAACAAAACACAAAATTTACTAAAACCAAAACCTATTAGAAGGTAGATGTTTTGAATGGCCCTAAAAAGGACCTACAAAAATATAAGAATAAAATTATTATAATAGGGAATATCCGTTGCGCGTATTTGTGCGAAACTTTCTGTGAAGAAACACGAGTGAGAAGTGTGCAGTGGTTGTGTAAATTAAAGCTGATTCGCTGTATTAGTAATAATAGTATACCAGCTAACTTGAAGCATAAAGCTGACTAGAAATAGTAGTAACAGTAGTATCTCAACGCTGACAAGTAGTTGATTATAATATTTTGTATGAAATGACCACAGACAAACCATCCTGCACCCGAGACCTGTACGGCCAGACAAAACTTCTAATCACAGCCAATAGTTCAGCGATGATCACTTTTGAGTACAAGATCAACCACATTTATTAAAGAACATGTCTTGAGATGAAGGGAAAAAAACCAACATGGTGGACACACATGCTTATCCGCGACGTTCTATGAAAACTTCTATCACGTTGAATTCCGTCTTCTGTAACACATAAAATAAAAGATGGATCAGATTATTTCAATGTTTGATTTGTTGATGATATTTTGAGTTTATTTTTCTTTGTTCTGTTGTTATCTCTTCTATTTACTAGTTGTAGCCTTCAAGAAAACTTCAACAATTGAATTATCGTTATGTGGAGTGGGTTCATTTGCCAGCTCAGGTGGTAATAAACTAACAGCAGGGTGGCGTTTGGGAGTCAGGAGCCAAATTGGACTTCTCCCCTATAGTGTCAATGATTTAAAATGGCCGAAATACCTTTATGACGGGGGTACAACCTCTGATAATTGGATTACCTCCTGTTATAATGCGCTGCGTAGAGTTTATTATCATTGTACATCACATTACCTTTGCCAGTATCTAAAGAATATAATTTGCTTGTCCGATAACGCTGTTTGAGACACTGAGGGTGGCTATCATTAAATACTCAAATCCATGCTTGGGTAAACAGCTACGTCCTTCGACATTCCAAGCGAGGGAAAACAATTGCATCCTTTGATCCAAGCGTGTGCAAACAATTACACTCCTTGACAATCCAAGCGAGATGAAACCGGAATGCTACGGCCATGAACCGGAAACGTAGCCTACTTAAAAGATTCTGGAAAGTGGGTCGAAGTAAATATCACTTCAATCCAAAGTGTTCCCATGTTCAGGCTAACAGTCTGCGTAAAAATTAATATTTGTTATTTTTAAGTAAAGGCTTAGTGCTAATTTTATGTTCTTTACGAATAACAGTAGAGAATGCGCTCTATGTTATCAAATGTATCTGTCAATGTACATTTTTCTGGGTAAGAAGGATGCATGGACCAACGTGTTTTGATGTTGTTCATAAATGTGAATATTTTTCATTTATATTAATGTGTGAATGTTTATTATTTCTCATAATGTAAATTCATTCACCATAAGATGGATGAGGCGTTGTTCCTGGCGAAACCGACTGTTGGCGTCCGAGGAACAGTATCTGATGGCTGTCACCTGGATGTCAGTGGCACCGTGGTGGTCAGGGCCATTGAAGTGGATGGCCACAGGTGTGGAATTAAACTGAGAGATGTCATAGAGGTGTCTGCAGAATCGGTCGCCCAGTCGTGTGCCCGTTTGGCCGATGTACGTAATGGTGCAACGTTTGCATATAATAGCATAAATGACGTTGCGTGACTCACATGTGAAGCCATGGGTGATGGTGAACTTGGCGTTAGGGAACGAGACTGAACGTGTTTCGATTACATACTGACATGTCTTACATCGTGTACGGTTACATGGTTTGGTTCCAAAGTGGCCATCGTTGACGGTTTTCAAACGGCTGTGGACTAGGAGGTCCCTAAAATTTTTGTCCCGTCTATATGCCAGCAAGGGTGGCTCACTAAATGCTTCCCGCGCCACTGGGTCAGTTTGGAGGAGAGGTAGGTGGCGAAACAGGATCCTTTTGACAGCAGTGCTGAGGGTGATAGGTCATTATTAACTTGACTCTATCAGACGAGGTTTTTTGGCGGGGTTTGAGGGCCTCTAGACGTGAGATAGGGAGAACACGTTCTAAGGCAGAGGTAAGAACATCTTCTGGATACTGTCTGTTACGGAAGAAGTCCAACATTTCTTGTGCTCGGCATAGAAAGTTGTCATCATCTTGGCATAACCGACGGAGGCGGAGAAGTTGTGAGAAAGGCAAGGAGTCCCGACAAGCCTGAGGATGAGAGGAAGTATAAAGGAGGTAACTGTGTGCATCGGTGGGTTTGTAGTACACCGAAGTGGTGGGGGGGGGGGGTGATAGTGACAACAATGTCAAGGAAATTAACAGAGACAGTGGAGATGTGAGAGGTGAATTGGATCGCAGGGAGGAAGTTGTTAATGAAATTAATGAACCTAGATAGGTCAACCTCTGGCATATCGGTGATACCTATGCCATCATCAATGTATCTATGATACATCAATAAAAAAGGTCCAGGATACTGCTGCCACACCTGATACTCCAGGTAGCCCATGAAGAGGCAGGTATAACTGGGACCCATCTTGGTGCCCATGGCAACTCCACTTATTTGGTCAAAGAACTGTCCATTGAACTCAAAGGAATTGAGTCGAAGGACCAGTTCTGCAAGGCGCAGGAGAGTCTCTGTAGCGATAGAGGGGTGCGTGCGCTGGTCCAGGAAAAACCGGAGAGCTCAGAGACCATCAGAGTGAGGAATGGAAGTGTAAAGTGAGCAAACTTCTAACAGAAATAAACGATAGGTACGGTCTGGAGAAAGCTGAATAGAGGAAAAAGTAGTAAGAGCATGGTTTGTGTCTTTTAAGAAGGAAGGAAGCTGCTCTACAATAGGCTGGAAGATGCCGTCGAGGAAGTCTGATATACGTTCGGTAGGGCAGGCACACGCAGAGACAATGGGTCTCCCAGGGTTGGAGGGTTTATGAATTTTGGGAAGCATATAAAACACAGGCTTGCCCAGACCACTATTGTCAATACGGATATGGTGGGTTTGATGTTAATACAGTTTGTTGTTAAGAAATCTTAGTGTACTGAATGAGGTCAGCTGTGAAGGTCCCTGAATATAATAAATATTAGAGTAAATTTCCAGGGCACCTTTCTACTACCACCACTATGATCTCATTCAGACTTACTCTAGACAGAATGTAAGATGACTACGTTTGGTGTCTAGGGTTATGAAATGTTAGTGTAAGGTTGCATTAACCAACTAAACATATAAACAATTACACAAATTATTTTATTATCTAATACAACACAACAGTACCACGACAATCACATACGAACTACACTTTAAAGACTATCTTTAGTAAGTCAGTGGTTGAAAGTTTGGTAAAGTTAATGTTTTCAATTTATTGTCCTGAATCTGATTTATTTGGAATCAGGACTGACAATCAAAGTGAAATCATAGAAATTAATTACATCAATCAATTTACACAATGGGTCTTCTGACCATAATACACATATTATTATATAAGGGTGTAGTTGTATTGTTTAACTGAGGTGACTTCTAGTATACACTGGTTGATTGTTTATTATCATCATCTCTGCATGTTGTTTGTAAGTTTTTATGGACACTGATGGAATGTTTATATCACTATTCCCAGTCTCTTTTCTAATATAATGTTAGTTGAGCGATCAGGTGCCGAAACATGCACCTATCTTTGTAATATGATGTAGGACTCTTCCTGCACTTCGCTGAACGACAACCTTCAGCTCCCACTTCTTCAAGAATGATGGTGGTTTACAGTTGTCTCCGAAAAAGGCAAGACTGTGGCATGAATATATCGGCCCACTGTAGTCTGGCACCAGTTATTGACAGCAACCAAAACCCTCTGAAATCAGAAGGATATGCCTCCTTCGTAATCAACAGCCTACACTAATATTCAACAACCAGTACAGGCACATTACAAACAAACATGCAAGATCAGCTCTTTACGACAATCCCTTTCACCAGTTTCTTTTGATGTGACCAGGTATACCAGTATTCCTCTCCCCTAATAGTTACAACGCCTCTGCAATTCCAGCAATAATCTGTTGTCCATACAATAGGATAGGTATTATGCTCCTGATGATAATCCTATATAATTTAGTTGGTCTACACCTCTGTGATAGTCTTTCATATGCTGGATCAGTCTCTAGACTCTGTTTTGAGTCTGCCATAGACTCACTTACTTATAGTCGTATGTTAGTATTTCACATTCAAATTTTATTTTAAATAAAATGTTAAAAAAATCAATCTTACCACAGATGCAAGGAAATAACACAAGTTAAACGATGACTAAGCAATAGAATATGGCACATTTTCGATCTGCCCTATGTCCAGGCTTTTCCTATGTTAGAAAATTCTCCGCCTGCTCTCATCGATCTTGCTTTGCACAAAATTTACTTGAAATGGCAGTGAACAGTCCCCGTTTCGTACCAGTATCTACTGCTTTGTCCAATGGGACCATGTTTACATTTATTTTTGAATCTATCGTTTCAAATAACTTACTTACTTACTTAGTCATTCCCCTTCTACCGTGAGGTGTAGAGGTTTGGAAGAGAGAGCGCCAGACCATTCTATCAGATGTCTTCTTCCTGGCCTGGTTCCATTCTAGTCCTCGGTCCTTCAAAGATTGTCTAATGTTGTCCTCCCAGCGGACTCTGGGTCGTCCTGGAGGTCTGGATCCCTGGCTCTTTGTTTCCCATGCTTGTCGTGGTATCCGATCTTCTCCCATTTGCAGACATGGCCAAACCATCTTAGTTGTGGACTGTTCTATTTGGGTCTGAAGCGGAAAATTTTAGGCCTTGACGGATCGTCTGGTTGCGGACCATGTCTCTTCTTGTTACTTCAACCACTTTCCTCAGATACCTCATTTCTGAGGTTTGGATCTGGCTTTTGTGGGTTGTAGTCATTGCCCACGACTCGCATCCATATGTCAAGGTTTCAAATAACAACTCCCAATATGTTTCCAAGGCAAATATATTTTTATTTTTAGGTCAACCAATCATACTTCGCCTTCCTTCAAAATCCACCCAATCAAATATCCCGTACCTTTTAACCTCATTTACCGAAAGTCGTTTTTTTTCAAAACATGCCATAACAAATTATAAGCAGGCATGATCTTTACTTGACAGTCTGGTCGGGTCCACTATAGTACGAGGGGCGGTCAAAAAGTAATGCCTCGTAATTTTTAATTTTATTCAATAGGCAAGAAAACAGATAAAATTCACATTGAAATGTAGCCCCAAGTCTGAACTTCAAAAATTTATTTCTCAATGTAGTCTCCGTTATTTGTTACAGTTTTTGTCCATCTTCTCACAAGGGCATGTATCCCCACACGGTAAAAATTTGTGTCCTTTTTCTTAAACCACTGGCGTACGGCGCGTTTAAGGGTCTCGGTGTCCTCAAAGTGATGTCCGCGAAGATCTTCTTTCAGTGGTCCAAACAGATGGAAGTCAGAAGGTGCAAAATCGGGACTGTAAGGGGCATGTGGTAATAATGTCCAGCCAAATTCTGCAATCGCATCAATGATGCGTTTAGCGGTGTGTGGCGTGGCATTATCGTGCAACAGTAGTGCAGCTCTCTGATCTTTTAATGGGTACCCACCGTGCACAAACTTTTGAATAACCCAGGTCTTTAATGATGTTTTGGACACTGCCTTTACTAATAGACAACATGGAAGAAAGTTCATCCAATGTTACCCGACGGTCACCACGAATGATGCCATCAACTCGATGAATGGTGTGTGGAGTCACTGCGGTAGACGGACGGCCAGTCCGCTTTACGTCAGCCATTGAGGATTGACCTACTTCAGCTTTGTCGCAACGATGTACCCAACGTCGGACAGTGCTAACATCCACTGTTGAATCTCCTTAACATTCTTCAAACGTTCGTGGATGCGAATTGGGGTCTCGCCTTCAGCATTGTGACGTACGTCTAGTTTGACTAGTGAATTTTCCCTGATATGATGGATGATTTAAAGGGACCTTTAGCTTTTCATAACATTAGAACCCCTGAACATTTGTTGTAACTTTTCGTTTGCCAGAACGCATTCCACCGGGACTCATGTAGGATACAGCGACGAGATCAAAGAGACAGACCGAGGGATTTTAGGGGAGACTATCGGCGTTATCAAAGACAGTAGTTTTCCCTGATACGAGACGCAGTTGCTTGCCGCTAATTTCGCGTCTCGGTGTCAATCGAGGAACCGAGCGAACGGGGGAAAGCGAAACGGGCAGCAGCGAGCGGATACGAAGACCAGGGGGCGGCTTTTTCTCTTGATTTGGCGGTCAGATCCCCAAAAGTTCGTGAGATCAAATAAGTTGTCACGTTTATCATGTCCCACTCAACTTACATTCCATTTTAGCTAAATAGACCATGAAGAACTAGACACGTTATCACTCGCTGGCCAGACCTTTACAGAAGCACTAGCTTTATTGAAATCTTGTTATAGATTTTCCCCTGGATTTTATATATATATTTGCAGTGATTTCTAATTCTGTGCAAAGCGGTAAAATATATATTGTGTAAAGTGATCAGTGGTCTAGTCATTCTATTTAAAGGGATTTTGTGTTAATTTAAATCTATTTAATTAAACCATCTCAAGAGTTCCAGTTTTAAATATAATGATCTATCTATTATATTATTTCAAAAGATAATAGATGCTTAAATTAACTTTTAAAGTCGCGAAGGAATTTATAATTAATAAATTCAGTTAAGTCCTAGTTTTATAGATGTGGGTTTTTAACCACTAGAATTCGCGCAGTGTTTATTAAATACATAATTAAATACTCGAGTGTATTATAGGCTTAACGGGAAATTCATCGCGCTTTAGAAGGTTATTTGTTTTCGGTATATTACATGTCTTTTTTTTCTTTCATACAGAGTGATCGTAACCTGTGCGATCCCAGCATTAAGAAAGCAATAAAGAAATCAATCTAAGCAAAGCAAAGCATAAACAGTGTGTAGAGTTCCCCTGACGCAGAACTTGTTGAGACTGTGTAAATTTTTAATCTTTGAGGCGATTCTATGTTTGGAATTCCGCTATCTAACTTATAGCAAAGAAAGCACACCCAAAGACAAATTTAACGCACCATCAAACAACTTAAGTCGTAACGGGAAGAAGAACACTGGCCCGAGCTTTGTTAGTTTACTGACACAGAGAGATAATTCATAATTTCCTGAACAGTGATGTGACTAGTTTTCTCACTGGACTTAAACCATACCTCACGGATAAAGTGTACCAGCACGCGTAAGAATTTTATTATCCGCGGCATAGTCAAATAGACCACACCATCCTCACCCCGGTATCAGAGACCGTGCCCTCCCATAGAAACTGTTATTAAGAAAAGAGACACAACTACAGATTCATTTTCCAGCGATTACGGGACCCTTTTATGTGCTGACCGCCTACCCGATAATCTGGGGCTAGAACTTGAACAAACACTCATACATTTAGTTGAGGTGTAACTGCTGTTGTGTTATTCCATGGAGTGCAAGATTTTTTCACAATCGGTAAGTGAGAGCAAGATGAGTGAAGGCCTTTGCTAGCGCGTGTATGAATGACAGGAAATTAATTCTTTTGTGTGACCATTTTGTTAACTTGCTTACCTGGTAACATATATCTTTTCTGTATACCCTACATTGTTCCTTTAAGTGGGATAGTTGATAATTTGTTAACTCTGTTTAAAACCACCTCCTTTCCATTTGCTTAGTAAAGGGAAGGACAGCTGAGAAGAACAAGTTTTTTTTTTCTATCACTTATACCTAACTTGGTAACACCTCTTTCAGAGTAATTAACTTTACTGTTATGTTAACGTACCCGTGTTCCTGATATTATCTATCTCTGGACTGGGTTTGTCTTTGTCTAATGAGCGGGAAGGGCTTAGTCGATACCAATCTTCTTCACCCCCTCCCAAACTTGTTATTTGCATTTGTGTACTTATGATAATTTATGTAATATCTGATATTTTTAGTAATTGATGTTTAAAGTGAATAAAATCACCTAAACTCATTTAGTTCTGTGTATTGGATATACCCAAAGCCCAACATTTCCCCTATTCGTTTAATATAGTTTGTATCAACGTCGTGTGTGTGTTTGAAAAACACCAAATCGGTGTGCGCGCAGATGCGAGTCTGGAAAACTGGCAAATAATTGTTTGACCAGGAGAGTGAAAGAGAAGATTGAGAGACACGATTTGTCGTAAATAAGTCTGTCTTTACTCTCCTCCAGCACGCTGTGAAGTAACTATTAAATCTCTACATTTTCTATCTCTGAGCTTTCCATCATCATTTTCCACTCTAAACCGGACCACTATTTCTACGACTCTTTTCTCTCAAAATAAATTTACGACAAGCATTGAGAAATTCTATAACATAACGTTGTTTTAACCGAACGTCTTTGGCAGCCATTTTTAAACTGTTACAGTGGTGCCACCTGTTACTGAAACAGGTTGATAATGCTATACAGTGCAGAAGAGTGTTTGAGGAATCCTGCTAAATTTACAAATTGCACACCGATGCAGTATTTACATACATAAAAAATAGGAGGCATTACTTTTTGACCTTCCCTCGTATTATGGCTATAATTAGTTAATTAATGGACTATTTGCGTAACTATTACCATATTCTTTGTCAGCAAGTCCTAAGGTATACGAATATACAATTTATATGGGACTAGTTGGCTTGGTTCAGAAGAACACAGTTTTTTTCTTCTATGTTAGTGTTTTTATTTTTCGTCTACTACACGTTCAATTCTTTTCCATGTGCTGTCTTCTCTATTTACGTGATAATTACGTCCTTTGAAATAAGAGCTAAGGTTGTTTTTGAGCCACGAGTTGTCTGCAAGTTCTAACTTTTTCCTCGTATTTTGGGGAAACCCCTAAGGCAAGGCTTGCCCCTGTATTGGTATTGGCTTTTAGTTTAAAATCAATGCGAAACGAATTAGCATTTCATCTATCCTTTCCCCTCCTCGTTCCACAATGCATTTTAAGCACATATTTTCTTAGAACTAGGAAAAGTGATTATGTCAAGGACGAATTTGAAAAATTGGGTACCGTTTTGTTCGGCTATTCGTTAGCAAATAATAATCTGAAGGCGTAGGCGATACCAACAGTTCTAACAAAAAATTCTTTTATACTTTCTTATCTGTTCCTTTATGCCCGATATTGTTATATATTAATTTAGATATTGTATTTAGAAATTCACTACAATGGAGATGAGAAGCGCTAGAAGGTAAGGACTTGTTGGCGATAAGACTTTTGATGGTGTCATGGACCTGACAATTGTTGAGGACTGTCGCATCATTGTCACGGCGCTGGTAGAAGGAGCTGTTGGTGAGCTGCTTATTACCTTCTTGGAGGTACAGGTCCTTGCGCCATACCACAATGGCACCTCCTTTGTCAGCCGGTTTGATAACAATGTCATCTCTGCGGCGGAGCTTAGAGAAGGCATGAGACTCATCAGAAGAAAGGTTTGATAAATGTGAATATCTTTCATTTCCCAAAATGACAATGATTGCTGGTGTGTGAATATTTTTTTTCATTTCTCATTATGTAAATTTAGTCTCATCCTGTAAATGTGAATATTTTTCATTTCTCATTATGCAAATTTAGTCTCATCCTGTAAATGTGAAAATTTTTCATTTCTCATTATGTAAATTTAGTCTCATCCTCTAAATGTGGATATTTTTCATTTCCCAAAATGACAATGCACTGATTGCTGGTAAGTGTGAATATTTTTCATTTCTCAATATGTAAATTTAGTCTCATCCTATTGTGGTGAGTTGGGATTATTTAAATATAGTTATAGGGGACTTAATGTACTGGCTGAGATCAGCTGTGAAGGTCTCTGTATCTAATAATGTTGGTGTGTTACAGAGAACCTTGCTTGCTACCACATTTCGACCTCAATCAGACTTATTCTAGAATTGTATGATGACTTCGTTTAATGTCTAGGGTTATGATAGTGATGAAGTGTAAGTTCACAACAACCAACAGACAGATAAACACCTAAAGTAAGATTCACAACAATTTACAACACTATGACAATCACAAACATATACCACTCTAAAGATTTATCTTAAGTAAGTCAAGTGTTAAATTTTATACAATGTATTAGCTTTTTCAATATATAGATATCGTGATCCTACTACAATGTGAATCAGGAATCACAATCAAATGTAAGCACAATGTTTATGTACAAAAGTTTATACAAAAGATCTTTGTCCAGACATATAATAGTCTTGTAATATAAGTGTATTGTTGTGATGTATTATTATGAGGTAATACTGGCTTTTAATGCTAGGTTGTTGTTTGTCATCACGACTTCATGTGTTTGTTACTGGTGGAAATAATATTAAAGGATTCACAGATTCTGTTTCTTTAAACTTTCTGTCCCTTTTATAATAAAGTTCAGTTCAGGGTTAGTTATTCAAGGTTGGGCTTTACATGCTGACATGCTCTTATCTCATAAGGCAGCTGCCGGAAACCTGTATCCTCTGCTCGCTTGCTTCTCAGTTTGATAATAGGATAGACAATGGCCGCTATCTTGTGCATGGAGTCTGCTGCCAACTTTCTGGATCACGCAGTACTCAGACCGGACGATGCAATATCACCATCTATACTACGGTCCCTGAAAGTGAAGGTTATGCATCCTTCTTACTAACTAGTATACAATATTATTCCACACTGACGTACATGACAGTACAAACAAACATAAAGTTCAGCGCTTTTGGCCAACTGCTAGCTTTTCATGTGACAATATACACCAGTATTCCTCTCCCTAATGGTTACAACGCCTCTGCAATTCCAGCTGTAATCCCTTCCATACAATAGGATAGGTGTTATTTTACTATATGGCAATCCAATATATATATATATATATATATATATATATATATATATATATATATATATATATATCTATATATATATATATATATATATATGCAGTTATTGTCCTCTCTGACAATCTTTTACATGGTGGAGCAATATCTAGGCTTTACCTCATGTTAGGCTTTGAACCACACACATACAGACGTTTTCATATAAAATACAGATCAAAAATGTCTAGCTTACCACATTCGAAAGGAAAACACACTAAAGATGACTGGTACAGTTTGATTATGTCCAGGCTGTTATATATATAATTTAATTTTGAATAACCACTGCCTGATCTCATCTCTCAAATCGTGTAACGATATGGCGTCCCCCTCTAAGATTTCATTTCTGCCAATATCCAGTGTAATGACCAATTAGTACCCAGTCATTCCACATTTTCATTCACTTCTACTCCGTTTCTATGGAGGTCCACCCAATCCAATTTCTTTTAACTACAAAGTTCAGCCAATGGCCTCCCACGTACTATCTTAGACTTCTGTCACTATTATGTTTCACAAAAAATCGGGGATTTCCATCCCAAGCAGATATTGACAGCATCTCTGCAATATTTAATTATCTAATGGACTTTTTAGATAATTTATTACATATTCCTAGTCCACTAGCCTTCCTGTACACGAATATATGATTTTCAACGGGGCTAAGTGGTGTTTTAGTTAAGAATACGATCTTTTTTCGATGTTAAATGTTAAATTTCAACTACCACCTGTTCAATCCTTTACGACTGTACTATCAGTATAAAGTCAGGAGCTCAGACGTAAAACAGTAGAGTATCAGGTTTCCTAATAAGAATTAACCTGTTTTCAAAACACAACATCGTATCGTTAGTTTTTTTCATCACTGTTTATTTGAAAAAAATCAGGCCAAGCACACTGCGAGTTGGTTTATTTTTAGACACACAGCGAGTGGCTTGCGCTACTGTGTTACATGGTCCGCCTACCTCTCTCTGCCTCCTTTCTTTTAAGCCCGTCTGTCTTTCCAAGGCTAACCTTGTGCGCTATTTTGCACTAGTGTTAGTTTTTAAAATCAAGGTCGTTCAGAAGATTATACTACACATTCAATTTTTAGAACTACGGGTATCGCCGTATTGTTATGGGAGGAATTACAAGATGTTAGCATTACGGCGTTATAAACGATGAAGTGCAGAGTGCACAATACATCGTGAGTAACCGACAAAGGCACATTTTAGCACTATCACCGGAATCATAAACTTGTGCATGGCTTTATTGAAAGAAATGTAGGTTAATTTTGGAGTCCGGAAATAGAACACAGATAGTGAATTTGTTGTTAATTTTTTTTAAAGATTAAATAATGTGTGTTGAATTTAGGTGACCAGATGTAAAGTAATATATATATATGTGTGTGTGTGTGTCTGTGTGTGTGTGTGCGCGCGCGCGCGTGCGTGCGTGCGTGTGTGTGCATGCATGTCCCGTGTAGTTCCAGGGTATCTCTGATGAGACAAAGAGAGAACAGGTCTACTGTCTCCTCAGGCATGTCGTACAAGACGACTACTATGAGATTATGCATGGAACTGGCAACCTCACCATGTACAATAAATTACCACAGAAACCACTGTTGCAAGAACATGTCACTACTTTGTGTTTGTACAGGTTTCCTTCAAGACTGCAATGGTAGCTCCATGATCGGGAAGGAAAGGGATGATGATAATGATGAAACACATATAGCTTTTACTTCAGAGGCGGAGCAAAGCATATGCTTGTACTGTAACCTTATCAATCATCATCAATAGATTTCAGCATCCTGCCAAGCACAGATTCCCAATTAAAACATGCCATCTGGTCAAGGCTTTTCCATGTCTGTTTCCAGTTTTCGTCTCCTTATGTTTTACGTCTCAGACTATTTCTTTTACCCTGTGGTTTCCAGATACGGGGGAAACTACCTTGTAATGTTTTCAGCTGGTGTTCTCACTGTTTGTCTTTTCCAACGCACGCGTCCTCTTCTCATCTCTTGTTCCACTAGTGTTTCTAGGGTTCTTTCCATCAGTTCCCCGTTAGCGATTTTGTCATAACGTTAGTAGTAGAGAATGGCGGACTTAGGTATTATTCTGGTGGAGCCATGGTGGAGCGCTGGTGGAGCGCATGACTTTTATATAGGGAAAATTTGCAGGCGCGCTGGTGGAGCGCATGACTTTTATATAAGGGAAATGTGGTGGAGCAAGATGGCGGACTTGAGATAACAAGAAGGGGATATATGGCGCAAGATGGCGGGATGACGTGTTATATAAGGAAAATCAGGAGGAGCCCCGGCGGAGCTCAGGAGGAGCGGATGACTTTTTATATAGTAATATATTATTGTTGTTGTATGTGTTGTTTTTAGTATAGCCAACTTAGGTAGTATTCTGGACGATAACAAGAAGACGATAATAGTTAGACTTGAGATAACAAGAAGACTTGAGACAGCAGGAAGACTTTTAGACTGTAGGAAGACGATATTTATAGATAACAGTTAGACGATAGTTATACGATATATATTTTACAACAGTTAGACGAACAGTATACAAACAGTTATACGAACAATTAGACGAACAGTTAGACATACAACGGACGATATAGGTAACAAAAATGACTTTTAGTTAATATAGTTTTTATTTTATATTCAATAGTGTTTTTGTAGTAGCAAAACATATATGGTAATATATAGGAGTACATATATAGTATTGTTTAACATAATACATTGTGCAGTAATTTTTTATCAAATCACATATATAATTGAAAAATAATTATATTTTATATAGGAAAACTAGTATGTTCAAAACATTTCACATATTTTTATATACAATATCACCGGGGTACAGGCCAGACCTTGAGGGGGGTTGTCACATTGTCGTCACGTCGTAAGAAATAGAGGTGTGTGGTGTATATACCTGTAGGTATCTGAAAGAGACAGTTTAAATGTTGAGGGGTGATGTGGTGACGTTGTCGGGATGTACCTGTCGTTTGATGTAAAAGTAAGACAGGGCGTTGCGGTGTTGTTCGTAGGTGTAGATGGAGGATTTGTGTGCTCTGAATCCAATATTTTTCCCGCCCTGTGCTTGTTGTGTGTTGAGTACATCTAAGAAAGTGTGTTTGTCTACTTTGTTGTGGTATTTGTTGAGTCCTTTGGTGGTTGTTTTGTCATAATCGCCAAAACAGTGATACGTCTTGCTACAGAGGGAAACCATCCCTCTGCCTTCGTATTCTAATTTAAAAAGGCCCGGTGTCCGTTTGTCGAATAATTTTTGTTCGCGGCATTTTTGACAAAGGGCGCGCGTTTTACCCTCGCTAGCGACGAAAACGGGTCTATGGTCGGGGCATACTTTGGCGGGGAACCACTGGTGGTAGGTACTGTAAAATTCTCGTCGCATAGCGGGCTTAACAACGTCCGCTAAGTTATTCGCGCTAAGGGCCAAGTAAAGGCTGTCTGTGTCCGTCTCGCACAACTGAAAATCTGACCTATCTACAAATTTATCTAAGCAGTCATAGTAAAATTCTAACACGCGTAATTTTGCGTATTGGTAGACGAAAAAACCTATCTGGACGGGCAGGTCCCAACTGATTGTCTGTTTACGTTTTTCTACTTCGAATATGTCGTCCGTCACTAACGTCATTTACCTAAATCGTGGGCAGTTTATTAGGTCAGAGGTACCCTCTCCCGTCGTGTACGAGACATCCACGTGCTTCGCCTTATTGGTCAATGTTTTACCATAAGCCGCGTTACCCAACAGTTTCATGGTCTCGCTGGTTATGGCGTAGGCAGGATCTGTATCACCTTGTCGACGCGCGTTTGAAACAGTGTCCCCAAACTGTTTAAAACACGCCACAGGTGTATACTCAATCACCTGGTAGATACAGGTGACTTCTAAACCTTTGGTTAGGTACCACCGAAGCAGAGGTGTTGTCAACAGAATTTTCTTGCCCACATAACTCCCGATCAACGTCCGTCTGGGGGTAGTCAGGAGTTTATGTTTGTCGGCGTATTCCCGCATGAAAGGTCCAATATCTTCTCTCGTGACGTCAACATTCTTAAAAATGGGCGTCATTTCCGAGAAATGTTCTTTTAAAGAGTCGGGGACATGTATGTCACACTCGACTAGGCCAAACAAGGTCTCGTCTAGCACCGAGGCGAGAATATTTTCTTTTGTCAGCGGGTACCGACATTTGGTGTAAGATGGTTTCTGGGTAGGGAAGATGGCGTTCAGAAAACGACGGATTGATGGATCGGTTTTCTTCAATGCCTGCCACTCGCATTCCCACATTTCGACAATGGTAACGTTACATTCCTTCCTCAAATAAGAACTTATTGTCAGTGTCGCTGTGTACAACACAGGCAATGGTATGTTGTTGACTGGGTTAACGTCACGACCGGCGGTTAGTGGGCAGTTAGGGTGGCCGTGGAATAGACAACCGTGGAACTGGTAGGCGTACGAGAGTCTTTATCCCAACCGTCTACCCTAATGTGCTTATCACTCAACGACATCTCACGGCCGTTAAACTGGGTTTTTAAGGTCACGTTATTTTGTTGGGAGACCCAAGCCAAATAATCGCGGCACTGCACGGTATATTTGTGAAGTTTGTGGTGCTTGAAACCATCCTCCCTGTACCGTCTAACGGGAAAGTCAGTGGGCATTTTCTGCATTATCGTCCACAAATAAAGGGCGCTGGCATCAAAACCTTTAAGGGATTGAACCGTTTTGCCACCTCTAATGCGGGTTTTGCCTTGCTCGTGGAACCTGTGAAAAATAATTGAGGGTCCCCCGACTATGTTTTGGCGCAAGGTGTTATGCAAATCTGCCTCCCGCTTCGAACATAAAGAAAACAAGACGTTGGATGGGAGGGTTTTGAATAGGTACTTTAACGTGACACCGGGTACTGAGATCGCATCTTTAAACATATCTACGCCTAGGTCCGCGTAAAAACAAACTTGTTGGTCTAACGCTGCTAGGAAGGGGACCACGTCTTTATTATTGTACCACCTCAGAAAATCGCGCAACGTGGTCATGTGGTTCTTGGCCCACACCTTCTGACATTCGGCGTACTCGTCGACGGAAATATTAGTGTTTTTAAGTTTGGAAAAAAATGCCGAGTGGGATGGTAGCTCCGTTTCGTCTAACTTTGCTAAATCGGTAATATATTCATAACAGAAAAAACCTTTGGTTTCTTTAACGTTGTACGCGGCCAGATATTTGCTATAGCTAAACCCCGGGGCTAAGTAGTTGACTATGTCTAAAAACTTTAACTCGCTAGTGGCAATACACATAAAATTATTGTTTCTCTTGACTAAAAAGTTGAAGTCTTCCCCCATGAAATATTTGATTAGAAAGGGTTTGATTAAGTTCACGTCATACTTGCCCGAATTGAAACCTAATACGGGTAGCTGCCTCAAATAACCCTCTAATCTACCAAAGAGCTCCTCAGACCCGAGTTGGGTGAAAACGTCATCAAAATTCGCACGCAGAATCTCATAAGAGGCCGCGGCAATTTTGATCAGATAACGAGCCATCCTATTGACCAATTTTTGTGGATCACCCTTTGTGATAAAACACACGGGGGCTTCAAAACTGGGGACGTTAGAAGCCACCGAACACGACAGGGGCACATGTTTGGCCGTGTAGGTAGTGGCATTATCACTGGGCACTACAGTGTTCTCAAAATAACATTCAAAGTCAAATGTGGCTCGAAATGGAAAGACGAATTTTGTGTCGACATCTATGCCCTGCTCCTTGATTAATTCCCAAACCGTATCTGGTGGGGAATAGACACCACCTTTAAATGTTTCTCTTCGCTTAGAGCCGGTACAAGTCTTTTCATGGCGCACCATAAACTTATAAATCTTCCACAACTTACCGCACTCGGGACACGAAAAAGAATGACTCGCCCTACCGATATCTGCTATGTACATAAAATGGTTCTTAAACATTAACAGATGCAATGTATCCTGATAACTATCACTACCTCTAAGTGTGGGGGTCAGGGTCTGCGCGTCGTTAAATTCGAAAACGTCAATATTTACGTTGAAACATTTTTCTAATTGGGGCATATCGATTAAACTAACTCCGGGAAAATCGATGAGGGACGTAAGTCCCTGCTGTGTTTGCCACTGTACGACTAACCGGCGCGTCGGTTTTCTAACATCTTTAACGGCACCACCCCTAAAAACGGCTAGACATCTAAAAAAGCAAAAGTTATCACTGTATGGTTTTGAATGTGAATCGTGTTGTAGTGTATTGATGTGGTTATTATCCGTGATGAAGGAGGGAATGTCTTGCAAGCAGCAGCCAATGGGAAAGTCTTGAATGTGATATAGATAGAAAGAAGTGGCTGGAATTGCTTCGACAAAATATTTTGTGTTTGGTCTGTTTAACTGTGCTTGTGTGACAATATCGCTGTCGTGTAATTGTGAGAGAAAAGATTTAAAATCTATAATGTTGTTGACTAGGTGAGGTTGATCTAAGACGACCGCGTTGTTATGGGAAGAGTGAAAGAAACGGAGTTCATTTGTTTCTCTGTGGCGTAAGATGATGTGGAAACTGTAGTTTATTTTGAATCTTTTTGTCTGTTGTGTGAATACAGGGAGCAAGAGACGGGCCCAATCAATATTTTCGTTATTGTGATAGAAAGTGAATGTGGACAGATATTTATGTTTATTGGAGTGTGTTTTGATAGCGTCCCAGTTATCAGTGACTGTTTAAGCGTATTCTGCGGAAAAGAAAAAATATATGGTCGCGTCTTTGTTGTTTTTTTCGAAAGGCGTATTTTCTTAACAGACACTGTGAAGACATAACCTACGCAAAGTTCTAAATATGTATGTGTGTATTCGTCTGTTTTTTCCCTATAATAATACTAGGAAGTTTATATATATATATATATATATATTACACATAAATGTTATATATTTTTATATAGCTGTTTTCGTTAGGATACCCTAAATAACTTTAAAAATATCTGTTTTTTCGGTACTCTGTGTTAGGCTGTTAAAATAATTATTTCTGTTTAATAAAATTATAAAAAGTTTTAGTTGTTTGTTTGTATTCTTGTGTATTCGTTAAGCGTCCTCTGTTAAATATCTCTATTTTTAAAATATGGTTGTGTGTTTGTCTTTTTCGCTAGGTAGTGTTGTTAAATGTTAAGCTTTTTTTCAAAGTTATTATGTCTAGACTAATAGGTATGTTAATAATATTTGTTTGTTAAATCCTGACATGTGTGTATGGTTTAGCTAAGTTAAGACTTAATCGACTTATTTGTTATGTGTTAGGGACAGTCTAAGTTCTGTAATATCTTTGCTTCCACAACGCGCGTGGGGCATGTCTGATATGTTAACATAACAAAATAATAAAATATAAAAACTGTCTGATAACTCAAAAAGTTAATAAACACTATAGCACATTAAAACATACGAACTCTTTCATTGAATAAGCCTGTTTATAATGAAGAGTAGTCGTGTGTACACCTGTCTGTCTATTTCTCTCTCTCTCTTTCTCTCTCTTTCTTTCTGTCTCTTTCTCTCTCTCTCTCTCTCTCTCTCTCAACTTGTCTGTGTCTTATTTAACTGATTGTTACATACATGTTGTTGTATTCAATTTTATGTGTGAGTAACGTTTTCTTGTTCATCTTCTATTTAACAGATGTCTTCAATTCAAGGTTACGCTTGTTCGATCTGCAATAGGTCGTTTACTCGTCAACGCAACCTCACTAGACATACCGCCTCAGTACACGCTGAACCGACACACGCCTGTTGTGTCTGTCCTCAAAACTTTACCACTCCTGAGGCACTACAACATCATATAGCTCTCGAACATGGACCCGGTGCACCACGTATAGACACACCAGTGGGGACCACCACTGCACCGGGGTTTGGTAATGATATAGACACACCAGTGGGGACCACCACTGCACCGGGGGCTTCTACACAAATACCTCTTATATAAAAAGTCACCCCGCCATCTTGCGCCTGCATCACTCCTGCAGAATTAATATATGTCTATAAATAACGTCTTCTCGTTATCTAAAAATCTCAAAGTCTAACTATTATCCTCTTCCTATTATCGTCTTCTTGTTATCTCAATAAACACATATTACTATATAAAAAGTCATCTCCTCCTCCTGAGCTCCGCTAGCGCTCCGCCACATTTTCCTTATATAAAAAGTCATCCCACCATCTTGCGCCATATAACCTCTTCTTGTTATCTCAAGTCCGCCATCTTGCGCCTGCACCTTTTCCTTATATAAAAAGTCACGCGCCACCTGAACACTGAGTATTTTCTTATATAAAAAGTCATCCCGCCTGATGCTCCACCTGCGCAATGAGTATTTCCTTATATAAAAAGTCATCCACTTCTCCTGCTGCTCCACCTCCACACTGAGTATTTCCTTATATAAAAAGTCATGCACCAACACCTGCTGCTCCACCTGCGCAATGAGTATTTTCTTATATAAAAAGTCATCACCCTCCGCCTGATGCTCCACCTGTGCAATGAGTATTTCCTTATATAAAAAGTCATGCACCAAAGCCTTATGCTCCACCTGCACACTGAGTATTTCCTTATATAAAAAGTCATGTACCAACACCTGCTGCTCCACCTGCGCAATGAGTATTTTCTTATATAAAAAGTCACGCGCATCCGCCTGATGCTCCACCTGCACAATGAGTATTTCCTTATATAAAAAGTCATCCCACCATCTTGTGCCATATAACCTCTTCTTGTTATCTCAAGTTCGCCATGTTATATAAAAAGTCATATGCATCCGCCTGATGCTCCACCTGCACACTGAGTATTTCCTTATATAAAAAGTCATGCACCAACACCTGCTGCTCCACCTGCGCAATGAGTATTTTCTTATATAAAAAGTCATCACCCTCCGCCTGATGCTCCACCTGCGCAATGAGTATTTCCTTATATAAAAAGTCATGTACCAACGCCTGCTGCTCCACCTGCACATTTTCCTTATATAAAAAGTCATGCACCAACGCCTGATGCTCCACCTGCACATTTTCCTTATATAAAAAGTCATCACCATCCGCCTGATGCTCCACCTGCACAATGAGTATTTCCTTATATAAAAAGTCATCACCATCCGTAAATTAATATTAGACAAACATAAAGGTATGTCCCCAGGCACTCGCAAGAAATAAAGAAGTAGAACACTTGGACAACAGAAAAACAACAGACGTGAGTGGCTTACCCAGGGTTCGAACCCCGTACCTTCCGTACGACAACTCCGCCTAGCTATCAAGCGAATCACACTGACCCCACGGCCAGCTAGGCATCCCCAAAAAAAGATGCTTTACTGGCTATTTATCAGTAAGAAACACAAGATAACACCGGAAGTATACAGTGGGCAACTCAGCCCCTTAATGACGCAATCACTTCTGTTGTTCTCCTATTAACAGTATGTGTCAGTCCAAACAAGACAAAGACCTTGATACTGGGTCTAGTAAATAGTAGAAGCCTGGGGACATACCTTTATGTTTGTCTAATATTAATTTACTGTTTACAGGCCTCGGGTTTCCCTTCCTTATGTGTTATTTATGTTCATACAATATCAGAAACCTACCCACTGTTCTATACTATTGTCCTTTAGTCTTCTACTATTTACTGGACCCAGTATCAAGGTCTTTGTCTTGTTTGGACTGACACATACTGTTAATAGGAGAACAACAGAAGTGATTGCGTCATTAAGGGGCTGAGTTGCCCACTGTATACTTCCGGTGTTATCTTGTGTTTCTTACTGATAAATAGCCAGTAAAGCATCTTTTTTTGGGGATGCCTAGCTGGCCGTGGGGTCAGTGTGATTCGCTTGATAGCTAGGCGGAGTTGTCGTACGGAAGGTACGGGGTTTGAACCCTGGGTAAGCCACTCACGTCTGTTGTTTTTCTGTTGTCCAAGTGTTCTACTTCTTTATTTCTTGCGAGTGCCTGGGGACATACCTTTATGTTTGTCTAATATTAATTTACTGTTTACAGGCCTCGGGTTTCCCTTCCTTATGTGTTATTTATGTTCATCACCATCCGCCTGATGCTCCACCTGCACATTTTCCCTATATAAAAAGTCATCCCGCCATCTTGCGCCATATACCCCTCTTCTTGTTATCTCAAGTCCGCCATCTTGCTCCACCACATTTCCCTTATATAAAAGTCATGCGCTCCACCAGCGCGCCGCCATTTTTTTGCTATATAAAAGTCATGCGCTCCACCATGGCTCCACCAGAATGCGACCTAAAAGGTACATCCCCTACTACTACTAACGTTGCAATCGTTCTATTCCGTGCAAGCACCCATTTATGAAAGTCTGTATCCGCCTGTTTACCATTCTTGTTGTTTTCCGTATTTCAGAGTGTCGTAGATTTTTGATAGGGGAATTAAGACTTGGGTTGGTCCCTTCTGAATAGATTAGAATACGTGATAGCCACAGTGAGAGATAATAACAGAAAATAGATTGCCACGAGTGAGATGGTAGAATCAATAGAGGCTGTCCCTGAAAAATCGAGAATCTTCTCTCTTTCTCAGCCTATCTTCTACAACAGATTTAGAGGAGTCAGACAGTCTAGTGACAACATATATTAATACATATGAACGTACCACTCACGTGCACACACACCAGTGACGACAGTTAGACGCACACACGTGGGAAAAACTATAACAGTGATTATACAGATAATTTGGAACGAGCTGACCAACGCACTGATTAAGTTCAAGAGAAATTTTAATTATCATCTAAAATTTCATCACAACACACAAAAATTACATCAAGAAAACATATACACATAGTCATAAAATCAATGAATGTCTACCAGAATGATCGACCCACCGTCTGATCTTATCCCTCAAGGTATGTCCACAGTCCTGTTAGAAGAAAGTGATAGCCCCCAAGGAATCAAGGATACGTTAGCGGTAATCTAATGATTTTCCCCTTTTAAAGGTATGAACAGACTTAGATATTAGTATGATCTATCCTAAGGAAAAGTATCTTGTTTGCACCAAAAAAACTTGCATAAAGAAATTACAAAGTGGGTGAATTTGGTATACCATTAAAAAAAAATCACTCGTTCCTGCTTTCTCTCGGTTCATTCATCAGGGCCCTGTCTCACACAACCTTACCTACAATCGTGCTGCTGTTCTCCGTCTGGCGCACGTTATGACACAATCTGTTTTTATCGTTTGCTGAAGCGGATACCCAGCTCTGCAGATCTTGGTTTCATCCAATTTGTCCGGGGAGCGTCCTCTTCAGGCGATAATTTTGTTCAGATTTTAAATTAGTCCCGTCACTTTATCAGTTCAGGTAAGAATTAGTTTTCAAGCGGGCTCACGGGATCAGAATCACGAGGTTTCCACTACTTAGGAACAATGTCAGGTTTGTAACTTCGATCAAAGGTAAAAATTCTTGGTCACTCCACAATGGGTAAAAATTTGTCGGAAAAGTTAATGTTTGTAATCTATTACTTGCCACACGGGCTAAAAGTACTTGAGATTTTTCCTCTGAAAGAATTAAATCAGGCTCACAGGCCCGTTACTTCTTTAAAATCTTTAAAGTTCTTGTAAAGGTTATACACCAAGTCCTTTAAGAAAAGAATGTTTTTGTTCTTCACAGATATTACTCATCAGTACTTGACGCTGGCAAAGTTTGGGTTAACTCCAGTTTTCTTCACTAAATAGAGGAAAAAACATATATAAAATAATTATACATACTATGTACTCGTTATAACTTACATTTTTAAAATGCAAGCGTACAGCTTGACTTATCATTTAAAACTTCCCGTGAAATAAGTTATATTCATAAAATCAATCATCATGAATTAGGAATACATACGTATCCCGTCAATACTCACTGATGTAGCATTTCAGTTATAAGTTAATTTTAAAATATATTCTCGTCTGATTATTTAGCAGTAAAATCAAATTCATTTATAGCTGCATGATTTTAAGCTAGAAATTATAATTTATTCTGCTTTCCACTGAAACACGTCAGCTAGAGAATATAACAGACTTATAAATTAAGCATTCTGCTCAAAAATCTAACTAGTGAAATATGAAATAAGCGATTTAACACTTTAAACACTTCACAAAATACTAGATATCTAATATATAATATTTACCTCCGCACAGAACTACAGATTAACTCTTTCAGTCCCAAGCAAAAAAGTGGGTTTGGCCCAAGCAAAAATGGCCACCCCAGTGCGTTTTTATTGTTGTTGTTTGGAAATAATTTTTTAAGATGTTCATATGCATAAATAACTTTGTTGTTGTATATGAAACTGAAGGTAATTGGATGTACTTTACTCTTGTGCTACAAGTATAAAAGCTTTCATTGAAAAATGATTAGTTATTCAAGGTAAAATGGAGGATATGCGCTTAAAAAAAATCGCTTTAAAAATCTAAAATAAATATCTCAAAACAGAAACACGTTCACTCTTAAACACGTGCGGTATTTAAAAGAATGTACTTGCAGTCGGAAATGACTTTGTGGGTTGTTATAATTAGAAACAGTCTCAAACAGAGGCACATATACTAAAGGCTTTTTAAAGTCGATTGGGCCAAGCGCGTCTAACCCCTGAGCCTTTATAAAGTCGATTGGGACTTAAAGAGTTAATACCACGAACTAGAATCATCCAATATAATAGTAGTCTAGAACTCGGCAAAATTGCCCAGAAACTAAAGACTTTTCAATACACAAGATATTCTTCTAGCCTGGCGATCTGTCTACTGCAGATTTAGGAGTACGAATGAAAATCTAGTTTCAAACTCTGGTTAATATCTTAAACCAGACAAAGGATCCCACTATTTCCAAAAACCCGATCTTTCCCCTTTCCTAACACCTACGTACCTTAGACGCTGGACATAGCATGCCAAACGCGTCTTAGACACCTCACGCTACGAAACTGTCTGAGAGTGCCGTGACAGAGGAGAATACCAGACAAATGTCTCATTCTGCGCCGTGCAGATGTCGGTTATCACACCTCACGCCGGAGAACGAACGAACGAACGAACTTTATTTTCGAAGGGTAACGAATTGGGCGCGCAGGCCCGTCTAACAGTCTGCCCTTCCACTCTCATTAATCTACGTTCGTGTCAGGTGAAAATACTAGACCAAAAGTCTGCTCCTATGTCTGAGTATGAAACATAATCACACATCTCGTCTGATTGCAGCGACCGACACGTTATATAATAACATGCGGGTGCGTTTCTAAATGAGAAAAGAAACAGGCGAAAGTATGAATGGGAAAATAGTAATGTTTATAGTCGCAAACGTACGAATGCGAAAAACACAGGAAAAGGATAAAAGAGCGATAATAAAGTGGAGGACACGGGTAGAAAAAGAAAGAAAGAATATAGAAAATTTATTTATCATAATCTCTATGCGACACAGTCATACAAGAGGACTTATTTTACATTCTTGTTGTTTTCCGTATTTCAGAGTCATACAATAGGACTTATTTGACATTCTAGTTGTTTTCCGTATTTCAGAGTCATACAATAGGACTTATTTGACATTCGTGTTGTTTTCCGTATTTCAGGGTCATACAGTAGGACGTTTTTTTGACATTCTTGTTGTTTTCCATGTGTCAGAGTCATACAATAGGACGTTGTTACGCACAAATAATTACTTTTTTCAAAGCCTTTGTATGATCATTTTTCGTATGTATGATCATTTTTTGACTGAAGTGTGTATTATGTTTTTTACAGTCAAAGGGACATAATCCGAGTTATCGAGACTACAATTTTTTAGGAGTTTGCCTTCTCTTGTATAGAGACACGTTCGGTCTATAATTTCTTGAACGAAGCGTGACCATATCTCCTTATTTGGTAGTATCAGTCAACTGTTGTAGATGCCTGAAACCTTTCTTAACGCTTCTGTTCATGACCATAAAAGGCGCGACTGTGTAAGACTTTTATCTCGAATGTTCTTAGAATCGTCTTATTGTGAACAGCGACTCAGAGATTGTCGCTCGGCGCATGTCTCGACTTGGTTTTCGTTTGTTGTTCCGCCCAGCTCGGGGAGTTTAGAAATGGTCTGAGAAGCGAGCAGACGCGACCTGCGTCTTGTGATTTTCTGAGGGAAATACATTGTCTTTGTGAGTTAGTTAGCTAACTAGACTATTTCCCAGTATTATTCAAGCCTGCCTGGAGGCATATGTTCATGGTTGATTTTCCGAAATAAGGTAATTCCTCTTGTATCGAACTTTATGCTATCATCTAGAGGTTCGTCATTTTGTCGCCTTTTTGCTCGCCTGTGTGATTCAAAATGGAGAGGTACTTTGACTAGGATTAAGTCACCGGTATCTTTATACCTGAACTAGTTATATATATATGGGTCGCTCTAGACCAACAAGACTATTGTCTGTGTTCCAGGATTCGTTATATCAGAGATCACGTCCAAGTCAGATGGTTAGACTTAGGAAGGTTATAAAGGTCGAGCTGACCTGTAATCCATGTATGCTATTCACGTGCAGACAGTAAACGGACTTATTGTCTACATCTGATCTGCTAGCATCAGGAAGGGAATAATTATTATTGTCTATGAACATGGAAGATCTGCAGCTGACACTGTTGCAGAAGTTATATGTATTATTTATAAAGCTTCACGAACCAGAACTTTATGATATCTGTTTACCATACAACTATGGAGTATTGAATCCTACATGACTATCAGTTAATATGATTTTGAATGCTGCATTCGTTATACTGTGCTGATGATGACATAAATATCATGACTGTTTTGTGGCGTGCAATAAATGGTATAAAACTAAAGCGAAGTTACCATTTCTATGACTCTACACGTCATGTTGCCTGTGGTGTACCCTGTGAACTGTTCTACTGCAACACACACAGCAACATTCTAAATCAGAGAAGACACCTACATCTTGCACTCTAATACCAGGTGTCGATAGGGGTGGCAAGTTATCATTTCAGCTCAAATCCACCCTTATCATTTTTGGTGGCCATATGTTGGTTTACTCTGATACCAGCTATCAAGGGGGTCAACAAACCCAGACATCATCAGCAGACTACAAGACAACGTTTCAGTTTCTATTCATCACCTTTGATGAAATTTTTTTTGAAAGACGCGGCATTACTGACAGTTGTTGATATTTTGAAACTACCCGGCGCTGCTCGGCAGTATTGAAGTTTGTCTACAACTAGAAGGACAAGTACCGAGCGAATGGATTTCCTGATCTGTTAAGAAGAAGGACAAGTGCCGTAACAACTGTTCCGGTCTCAGAGGTACTGTTGCAGATTCAGAAGGTCAAGTGCTCAAGTCAATTTGTAGAATTCAGAAGGTCAAGTTCAGAAGCTGTTTCCTGTCAGAAGCTCATTTCCTTCGTCATGGCAGTTTACGAGAGCAGATATGGATCAACGTTGGATCATTGTCCTAAGAATGCTGATCACATCCTGTTCTGAACTGTGCTGACGTTGTGGATATATAGAAGTTAAGTGGCCTGTTTTGTTTGTGAACTGTGCCCTTATGTTCTAGCTGAGCCTTCTAAATTCTTTCACACTTTTCACTGTTTACATGCTCATGTTATATGTTATTTGTATTTGTATATTTATATGTTTATATTCAGCGGGTTTTCTCGGTTGGGCGGTGTCTTTCAGTAGAAGATACCACGTCACAGAGGTTCTACTGTTAGCGTTTTCGTTAGGGACTGTGCGAATTTCCTACTGTGAAATTTGCTAGCGACAATCGTTGCTATATCTGTTTAGTTGTGACGAGTTGTGCTTTATTTTTGTTTCTTGTATTTTTTTTTTCTTTTCTTTTCTCTCTTTCTTTCTGTTTTTTAGTTTCGATTTCGATTGTTTGTATTTGTAGGTCTCCCCTTTTCTATTATTCAGTTCTTTACGTATATTTTTGTGTATACACTGTAGCGTCATTTGTTTGTCATATCTTCGCATTTTGTCATCACATTTCTTTTTAGTTTCGCTGTTTATTTATTTGACTTATGCGAATGTTTTCATATTGTTTGATCTTTGTTGTTGTTTACATTTGACTTTGATCTTTGTTATTGTTTACATTGACTCTGATCTTTGTTTTTGTTTACATTGACTTTGATCTTTGTTGTTGTTTACATTTGACTTTGATCTTTGTTATTGTTTACATTGTTGGTGACCTTTGTTATTGTTTACATTGTCTTGTTATTGTTTGCATAGTTCTTGCATAGTTAGCTTTCACTATTGTTACATATATGCTCATGCACTATTGGTCTATAGTGCACTTATCATAACTAACTGGTGGTTTTTTGCTTATGCACTATTGTAGTGCAGTTATGATAAATAACTGATGGTTATGCACTGATTTGTGTAGTGCACTGATAATTAAGAGGTGACTTGTGATATTATTATACATTTGATAATACAAGTTGGTGTCAAGTCTTGTTTCCCACAGAGATTGGGGTAAACATAGTGATTACACAAGCACTTTATTAAGTCTTGTTGCTATTAAGATTGAAATAAGATAATTAATTATTTCAGGTTCTGTACTCACATTTTAGACATCATGTCTACATTTGAGTACTTTATTGAGCAGGGTAAAGCCCTTGGGAAGACAGGTGATAAATTAGAAGAATTTGCGACTGTTCAATATGCCAAGGCATTGAAGTCGGAAGAAAGAAAATGAAAGAACAAACTGAACAAAAGAGAATAGATGCTGAAAATTTAAAACTGCAGATGCAGGTAGATGAGAAAAGATTACAAATGGAAATGGAAAAACAAAAAAGAGAAGCTGAAAATAAGAGACTTGAAAAAGAAGCTGAAAATAAGAGACTTGAAATAGAGGCTGAAAATAAAAGATTAGAAAAACAGGCTGAGGCTGAAGAAAGAAAGTTACAGGCTGAGGCTGAAGAAAGAAGGTTACAAAGAGAAGCTGATGAGAGAAAAGCAAAAATGGAGCATGAAGAAAAACTCTTAGCTTTGGAGTTAGAAAAGTTGAAGTTATCTAGTAATGCTAATGATGCTAATAAGGTATCATCTGCTAATAAGTCTAATGCTATTGATTTCAAGCTTAATTTACCAGCATTCAATGCTTCAATTGATGATATAACATTTTATCTAGATAGATTTGAAAGTGCATGTAAGGTGCATAATATAGATAAAACATTATATGTTTATCATCTGTCCAAGATACTTAGAGGTGATGCTTTGACTTTGTTGGGTATGGTAGATGTGCCTGACAAGAACAACTATGAGGTTGTCAGGGCGGCATTGTTAAAGAAGTACCAACTTAACGAGGACGGATATCGTCTTAAATTTAAAAACATGTTACCAGAAACTGGAGTTGAATTCTCTGAATTCATCTCAGGCATCCGTCTTACTTTTTTACGATGGGTTGAGTTGTCTAAAACAGAGAGTACATTTGAAGCTCTTATGGACTTACTACTTAGAGACAAGGTTATGTCTTCTGTTAATGAAGCTTTTCTTTCTTTTCTTCATGAGCGTAAGCCTAAAAACATAAAAGAAATGGAAGAATACTGTAGCCAGTATGTTACTGCGCATCCTCACATAACCATTAGCAACTCTAAAGTAAAAGAAGGTCTGCCAGTTGCTTCGGCAGCACCTTATGGCCCAAATTTTATGAGTAAAATTTCAGGGTAGCCAGCAAAATTTCAATAAAAAGAGTAACCGTAATTATGCCCAGAATCATAGTAATCAATTCCAGGGTGATTCTTCTTCCCAGAACTGGAGACATCCTACTACTACACGTTATTCTACTCCGGTTAACTTTAGAAATTTTCACAAAGGTAATCGGTATAGAGGAAAATATTTTTCTCAGAGACCTCAATACCAGGATAATAGAGGTTCTCAACAGTATAGAGATGGTAATGACAGTTATGGAAACTGGAACTCAAACCAGGATAAAAATTACAGTAGGGACTTTAATGATAATTGCAGAGGCAATAATGGTCGCGGTAGATCGCAACATAAGAGAAAAAAATATCAACAGACAAACTCTGTTCAACAAGAATCTCAGGGAGTAGATAAACAGGTTAATGATAATAAAGACCATAATGCTATCGGATGCTCATCTTTTGATTTTGGTAGAGCAAATAAATGTATCCAATGCAGTACTTTATTTGACCCAAAGACCGTTAGTACTTTAAGCTGTGGTCATCCTTTGCCCGCTCTTCCTGCTAATGTTGCTCATGATGGGAGAGGTTCTCTTATATTACATAAGGGGCTTGTAAATAGTAATCCAGTCTCAGTGTTGTTTGACTCTGGATGTACTACTGTCGGGGTTAGGCAATCTCTTGTAGATCCATCCTGTGCTACAGGAAAGGTCATCAAATGTGTCACATTTGGTGGCACGTTGGAAAAGTATCCTACTGCTATAATACACATTGCTACTCCTTTCTTCACGGGAGAGGTCCACGCGTGTCTACTTCCAAACCCTATTGCGGACCTTATTATTGGTCGTATTCACGGAGTTAGGGAATGTACCCCACAGCAGATTGCTGTTTGGGAAGAGCAAAACATTGAAGCTACCAATGCGGTGGTCACAAGAGCACATGCTCTGGATCCACCTCAAACTTCATTAACTAATAATGATGAAGTAAATGACCAAGATAGTCACTTGACTATTACACGTGACTCATTTATCAAATTGCAAGAAGAAGATCCTTCTTTACAAAAATTCTTCATTCTAGCAAAAAAAGGTGATCCTAATCAAAATACTAATAGAAAATCTTGGATTTCTATGAAGAACGGCGTACTTGTACGTATGGTACAAGACTCGACTACGTCCACTCATTCACAAATTCTTGTGCCCAAGAGCATGAGATTGCAAATATTGCAACATGCTCATGACTCGCAATGTGCTGGACATATGGGTTTTTCCCGTACAAAGTCGAGAGTTCTTGCGGCTTTCTTTTGGCCATTTGTGAGCAAGGACATACGAATGTACTGTCGCTCTTGCAAAGTATGTCAGGAGGTCAAATCTAAAGGACCACGACATGCTGCGCCTATCCAGGCTGCTGACATTCCTATTCGCCCTTTTCAAAAAATGGCAATAGATATTATCGGTCCCTTTAGAATTAAGTCGGCTAGAGGACATCAATTTATCCTTACATGTGTCGATATGTGCACACGTTGGCCAGAGGCAATACCTCTCAAGAGCATCTCAACTGCTGACATCGCAGACGCTCTTTGGCTGATATTTTCTCGCTTGGGTTTTCCCGGAGAAATATTGTCAGACCATGGCACTCAACTTATATCAGACACTATGTCACAGGTTATGTCTATGCTACACATTAAAAGGTCTCTCAGCAGTATCTATCACCCAATGTCTAATGGGTTGGTCGAACGTTTAAATAGGACTCTGAAAACTTTACTTGGTAAGATAACTGAGGATCATCCTCAGGATTGGGACAGGGTCTTACCCGCGGCTCTCTTTGCGTATAGAGAGGTCCCCAATGAACATACGGGGGTTTTCCCCTTTTGAACTTGTCTTTGGCGCGCAACCGCGCGGCCCTATGTCTTTACTTCACGATCTAATCACTGCCGATAATATTAGCGATGAAACTCAATCTTCTTATGAGTACGTCATTGCTCTTAGGCAAAAGATCATCGAGGCATGCAAACTAGCAACTTCGTCTTCAGAATTTGCTAAAGAAAAGGCAAGGCAGTTTGCAAATAAGAATAGATGTCTACGACAACTTTGTCCAGGTGACAAAGCTCTCGTTCTACTTCCTTCAAGGGAGAACAGACTTCTAATTGCATGGAAAGGTCCATATGCAATAGTCTCCAAAATTTCTGATGTCGACTATGTTGTCGATATTGATGGAAAGCATAAAACTTTCCACATAAATATGCTCACGGAATTTTATGAAAGACCTGACTATTTGCAGCCTATTTTCCAGGCAACTGACAATTCTCAAGTACCTCATGGTCAGTACTCATCGCTGTCAGTTATACAGGATGAGGAAACTACTTTTTCTGATGTCAATCTTCCTCTTTCTATGGTCCCACTTTATTCTACGGAATCTTGGAAAAACGTGACCGTTTCTCCAAATCTTTCCGCTGAGGAACATCGACAAGTTTCTTCGATGTTGCAAACATTTCAGGATGTTCTTACAGACATCCCGGGACACACACATGTCATTGAACATGACATTGTGCTAACTGATCATAATCCTATCAGAGTCAGACCCTATCCAATACCTATCCATTTCCAGTCTCAAGTCGAAAAAGAATTGGATGAAATGATACGTTTGGAAATCATTGAACCATCCACTTCAGCATACTCTTCGTCTATGGTTATTGTTCGAAAGAAGGATAATAACATTCGCATTTGCGTAGATTATCGCAAATTGAACCGAGTTACGAAGTTCGATGCTGAACCTATGCCTTCATTAGAAGAGCTACTCAATAAACTTTCTAATTCTAGATTCTTTACCAAACTAGATTTGTCTAAAGGTTATTGGCAAGTTCCTCTAACCGAACGTGCCAAACCTTTTACAGCTTTTTCTACACCCAGGGGTTTATTCCAATGGAATTTCATGCCTTTTGGTCTTATGAACGCCCCTGCTACATTCGTACGCATGATGCGGCGAATTCTCGCATATCGTACAGATGTCATAGCATACCTAGATGATATCTGTCTATTCAGTGATTCCTGGGAAGATCACTATTTGGGTTTATACGAATTACTGTCCACTCTTCGCGAGTATAACTTGACTGCAAAACCCTCTAAAGCCTTTATAGGATTTAGTGAGATTTCTTTCCTAGGTCATCGTGTTGGTCGTGGTCTTTTAAAGACAGAGGACCACAATGTTTCAAAAATACTTAACATTTCGGTCCCTAAGACGAAGAAACAAGTAAGGAGTCTATTAGGTTTGATCCAATTCTACGGACGATTCATTCCGAATCTGTCCTCCATTATGGCACCGCTTTCTACTTTATTGAAGAAAGGGTCGCCTAATCTGATCCGCTGGTCTAAAGAATGTCAATCCTCATTGGTCCAGGTTAAAGCCCTATTTTCATCTCCACCTATTCTTAGGTTACCTACTATTGAGAAGACTTTTGTTCTTCGAAGTGACGCCTCGTCAACTGGGATTGGGGCGGCACTAATGCAGGAGTATTCTGATACTCTGCATCCGGTGATGTATATCTCTAGGAAATTAAATGCTGCAGAAAATAATTACTCGGTTTTAGACCGTGAGTTATTGGCTATGGTATGGTCTATTCTGAAGTTAAAAAGATTTCTTCTAGGCGCACATTTCATTGTGGAAACCGACCAGAAAGCGCTTACTGCTATTCAGAGCAAAAACTTGAAGAGCTCGAGGTCCACTCGTTATGCCATAGCTCTTCAACCATTTCATTTCTCGGTTCGAGCTATCCGTGGTTCGGATAATGTAATGGCAGACATTCTGTCCAGATGCCCACACGATTCTACATGATTCTTCTGTCATATATATATATATATTTCCTGATATACAGTCCAATGTTATAATGACATGTTAGTAGATTTTTTTTTCTCACTTTTTTGAGGGGAATTTATAACATTGTACCATGTAATTATCTAAGAAGGCTTAGTTAGTGATATACGGGCCAAAAGATCACTCGGCCACATTTAAATAATATATTTGCATAATTGTATTAAGAGATTTACCAGTTGTCTTTAAGATTTGTGTTATTGATATTTTCGCAGCACATCATTGAAGATGCGAGATTGTGTCCATTATGGAACTTTGAGTATATCAAGTCCTGTCCTAGATTGGGAGCGGATGATGTCCACATCTTCTTCTATTGAATGTTTTATGTCAACGAAGATCAACACATGTATTACTTATTAATTACTGTTGCTTTATATAATGTAATAAAATAGTGCGGTATATTAATATATTACACCGCTGTTTGCACAACACATTATATGATATCATAATAATATATTTAATTTCATATATTGGTATGAGAATAATTTGATTTTCATTATGATGTTGCCATCATTGTGGCGTGTGTTGGTGGCACCTTCCTGGAATATATAAGCGTATACTTAGATAAATTTTTTCTCTAAGGATCTGAGATATGATCTCAGTGTCGCTCCATGCGTTGAGCTAATTTGTTAGGTATATATCCGCGCATCATACGTGCGTTAGGAGCCTAGATTTTTCCGGCTCCAGGATTTTAAAAAAAATGTTTCATTTTTTTTCCCGGGAGGGTGCGGTAATGTTACGCACAAATAATTACTTTTTTCAAAGCCTTTGTATGATCATTTTTCGTATGTATGATCATTTTTTGACTGAAGTGTGTATTATGTTTTTTACAGTCAAAGGGACATAATCCGAGTTATCGAGACTACAATTTTTTTAGGAGTTTGCCTTCTCTTGTATAGAGACACGTTCGGTCTATAATTTCTTGAACGAAGCGTGACCATATCTCCTTATTTGGTAGTATCAGTCAACTGTTGTAGATGCCTGAAACCTTTCTTAACGCTTCTGTTCATGACCATAAAAGGCGCGACTGTGTAAGACTTTTATCTCGAATGTTCTTAGAATCGTCTTATTGTGAACAGCGACTCAGAGATTGTCGCTCTGCGCATGTCTCGACTTGGTTTTCGTTTGTTGTTCCACCCAGCTCGGGGAGTTTAGAAATGGTCTGAGAAGCGAGCAGACGCGACCTGCGTCTTGTGATTTTCTGAGGGAAACACATTGTCTTTGTGAGTTAGTTAGCTAACTAGACTATTTCCCAGTATTATTCAAGCCTGCCTGGAGGCATATGTTCATGGTTGATTTTCCGAAATAAGGTAATTCCTCTTGTATCGAACTTTATGCTATCATCTAGAGGTTCGTCATTTTGTCGCCTTTTTGCTCGCCTGTGTGATTCAAAATGGAGAGGTACTTTGACTAGGATTAAGTCACCGGTATCTTTATACCTGAACTAGTTATATATATATGGGTCGCTCTAGACCAACAAGACTATTGTCTGTGTTCCAGGATTCGTTATATCAGAGATCACGTCCAAGTCAGATGGTTAGACTTAGGAAGGTTATAAAGGTCGAGCTGACCTGTAATCCATGTATGCTATTCACGTGCAGACAGTAAACGGACTTATTGTCTACATCTGATCTGCTAGCATCAGGAAGGGAATAATTATTATTGTCTATGAACATTGAAGATCTGCAGCTGACACTGTTGCAGAAGTTATATGTATTATTTATAAAGCTTCACGAACCAGAACTTTATGATATCTGTTTACCATACAACTATGGAGTATTGAATCCTACATGACTATCAGTTAATATGATTTTGAATGCTGCATTCGTTATACTGTGCTGATGATGACATAAATATCATGACTGTTTTGTGGCGTGCAATAAATGGTATAAAACTAAAGCGAAGTTACCATTTCTATGACTCTACACGTCATGTTGCCTGTGGTGTACCCTGTGAACTGTTCTACTGCAACACACACAGCAACATTCTAAATCAGAGAAGACACCTACATCTTGCACTCTAATACCAGGTGTCGATAGGGGTGGCAAGTTATCATTTCAGCTCAAATCCACCCTTATCAGACGTATTTGACATTCTTTTTGTTTTCCGTATTTCAGTCATACAAGATGACTTCTTTGACATTCTTGTTGGTTTCCATATTTCAAAGTCATACAATATTACTGATTTGACCATGTGAGTTGACGGGTCTTCTGTTTGTGAAGAAGAAAATAATACTGGCAAAAATTCCACTCCCAGATAACACAACACAAAATTGACAAGAACGGTTTTCTATGAAGATTTTTATGGTTAAAAAATACTGATAAAGGTAGCACTATAGCAGATATTGATGTAGGGGAGTGAAGTATTGATCTCTGTTAATGACGTAAGGTGACTGGTTCCCTTTCTTGCTGCTTTTACCTTCCCTAACTCACGAGCAGAGTCAGGTACCAATTTACAGCTGGTTTCTAACCCAGTAACGCTGCCTCAAGAAACATTAGAGAACAGGAAAAGTACGAGTTAAAATTATCTTAATTTCCTCCTTGGCTCTCTATGGAGCGCGTAGCCAAGACTGCATCTGCACAAAAGCATTCAGCTACTTCTGCAACAGTTGTGTCTGTAGCAATGTGTTTTATATTATAAGGTTGCAAGCCCCATACATAACCTCAAACTGGTCGCCCCTTTACGACATTCCTGAAGAAACATTAGTTCTATTCGTTATCTGTATTCTCATAGACCCCACGGGAATCTCGCAATCTAACTGTAACAACAAGCATATAAAAAATCTTCTCTGTTAAAAAGTGTGAACTAAACCATCTGGTTATTTACGACAAAAGCTACAATAGATAACAAGATACCCTTGCAGAAACTACTGAAAGGAAAAAAAAAAACCAGTGTTGCTTTGTATATAAATCTACATTATATAGAAGCTGCTGATTTAGCTTTTTGGTTTGTGTAGAGAAGAATGCAACAAGTGAAGTTACTGCTGACCGTTTTTGGTCTGGCTGTTGTAAGGTCGGAAGTCAACTTCGGAGATCCTTGCTACCTTGTGCCGCGCCCACAAACGTAAGTATGTTGCATAGAAAGGTGAGCGGTACATTGTGATTTGAATTTAAGTAAATTAATAAAATTCTACTTCTTTATTTCTTACGAATGTCTGCAACAAACCAAATTTTTTATTTGGTCTGAATTTAAACTCAGTAGGATTATGTGTTTATTTGAGTGTTAGAATATACAGCGGGTTACCTCATCCTGTTTAAATTTTTTAATTTTTTAAACCACAAATACTTCAACTAACAACATGGACAGGTCAGCTATATAAAATAAGTCAATTCAGCCATCCAAGACAGAAGAAACTCCTCTGGCAACACGTGGAGAAGAGAGCTGGAGGCAGACATGAACGAGATGAAGAAGTCATGGAAAGACCTTGAGCTGATGGCACGTGACAGGAAGACTTGGCATACGTTTGTTGAATGCTTGTGCTCCTTGGGGAACTAAAGATTTTGAATGAATGAAGCGTAAAGTGTACGAGAAATAAAGAGAGATTCAAAAACTCATGAAGACGGGAATTAGACAAAGGCATGAAGGATATTGTCACATGGTTAATACGAGAATTAACCTTAGAGGGTGTGTCCTATTTACTAAGACAAGAAAGATGGCTCTGAGGTCCCAGCAACCAGGTGAAATAGAGGTACAGGAAGGATGGCGATTTTGGAAGTCAGGATTGAGTTCCCAGAACAGTCCCAGGGCATCAATATCCTGTGACCCTATATCTTTTACTGAGTTATCCGTCTCTCATCATGGCTCACAAGCCCCCACCTTTTCCCATCACAAGAGATGAGAAAAGAAATGAAATATATTTTTAAGTCTTCCACACTCTCTTTCGCTACATATGCGGCAATTTGAAGTTTTGTAAAGAGCACACAAGTTCCGAGATTTAGTAACTTAAAAGATTATATATATATATTTGTGTGTGTGTGTGTGTGTGTGTGTGTGTGTGTGTGTGTGTGTGTGTGTGTGTGTGTGTGTGTGTGTGCGTGTGTGTGTGTGTGTGTGTGTGTGTGTGTGTGTGTGTGTGTGTGTGTGTGTGTGTGTGTGTGTGTGTGTGTGTGTGTGTGTGTGTGTGTGTGTGTGTGTGTGTGTGTGTGTGTGTGTCCATATTACCGAATATGGATAAGAAGCGAAAATAAAAATGATGATGATCTGCCTGTTGGTCTGACCTCGCGCTCTAACGTCTCACTTTACTACGTCTGTAATGTCTCGTAGTATAACAGATGAAGCGATGAGACTCGACAGACTTGAGTGTGACGAAGAAGACAAGGAGAGACCTGGAGCGGATGGCACGAGACAGGAAGACTTGGCATAAGTTTGTGGCAGCCTTATGCTCCTTTGAGGAATTGAAAGGTGAAAGAAAGAAAGAAAGTTGACATTCAACGACCTATAGTTCCTGTGAGTCTCTCATGAGACAAAGAAAGAAAGAAAGTTGACATTCAACGACCAATAGTTCCTGTGGGTCTCTCATGAGACAAAGAAAGAAAGAAAGTTGACATTCAACGACCTATAGTTCCTGTGAGTCTCTCATGAGACAAAGAAAGAAGTTAACATTCAACGACCTATAGTTCCTGTGGGTCTCTCATGAGACAATGAAAGAAAGAAGTTGACATTCAACGACCTATAGTTCCTGTGAGTCTCTCATGAGACAAAGAAAGAAGTTAACATTCAACGACCTATAGTTCCTGTGAGTCTCTCATGAGACAAAGAAAGAAAGTTGACATTCAACGACCTATAGTTCCTATGAGTCTCTCATGAGACAATGAAAGAAAGAAGTTGACATTCAACGACCTATAGTTCCTGTGAGTCTCTCATGAGACAAAGAAAGAAAGAAAGTTGACATTCAACGACCTATAGTTCCTGTGAGTCTCTCATGAGACAAAGAAAGAAAGAAAGTTGACATTCAACGACCTATAGTTCCTGTGAGTCTCTCATGAGACAAAGAAAGAAAGAAAGTTGACATTCAACGACCTATAGTTCCTGTGAGTCTCTCATGAGACAAAGAAAGATTACTACTGCTCCATCAAGGCATGTTGTAAAAGCAGACTAAAGGAAGTTTCTATAGGGCTGGCAACCTCATCTTATAAAACCTACCACAACAAGATCACGTGAATGTTTTTATGCAGACTACCTGTAAGAGGATTAGCTGCGGCTTGGGCTTCATGCTCCAAAGGGGGGAGACACAAGTGAAATGATGATATTGAACGAGATGCCAGTTCTGTCTATCCAGGTTTCTAATTTGTTTCTTACTCAGATTTGGAAATGACCAGATTGATCTAGCAATTCCTCAGAACTGTACCTATGGAACTGTTGACTGGAATTACCCAATGGTACGTTGTTTACACAACAGTGTTCGTGTGTTTGTGCTTCTCTATTTGTGCTGTTTTTTAAATGTATGTATGTGTTTCTATTTCTTTGTTAGTAAGTTGTTTAATGTATGTATGTGTTTGTGTTTTTGTTTGTTTCTATGCCAGTAAGCTTTCAAGTGCATTTACGTGTTCGCTTATTTGTGTTTCTCTGTTAATTAGTTTTTCAAATGTATTTATGTGTTTGTGTTTCTTTGTTTGCGTGTTTTTTTATAATAAACTAGAGGCCTTTCCCGTTCTATGCATGGGGAATGTGAAAATAACTTTGTTTGTTTTGTTGTTTTTTTTTAATATAAAATTAAATGAAGGAAAAAGTAACCAATGCTGCAGTACTATTGATCAATTTTTCTGTATACTTCTATACATGCCATGATGTCAGACGGTCGAGAATCACCTCTCTTTGTCATCCGCTATCTCTTTTTCCTTATCTCTGTCCTCGTGTCTACTCCAGCTTCTGTCTTCTCATAAAATGCCCAGAAGAGAGTGGATTGCTTCTTTCTAACCTGAGGGATAAGATTCCTTTACACATTGGCATCTGTCAAGACATCCTCTTTATTCATTATAGCTGCCCGTGTTATGTTTAGCATTCTTTTGTAAAACGACATCTATGTGGAATATAGTGCTTTTTCTACTTGTTAACCAATTGTCCATGAAACACTTCTGTATGTTAGAATTCTGTATGATATCTTGACAAAACAAGATGCCAACCAAAAATTACCATCAATGATGAGGAAATTGAAAATGTCACAAATTTTTAATATCTTGGCTCCATAATTAACAACAATGGAGACTGCTCTAAAGAGGTCAGAAGGAGACTGGCCATAGCAATGCAGAGGTTAAATAAAATGAAGAACCTATGGCATAACACCAGCAAATTAATAAAAGTAAAACTTCTGAGAACGTGCATATTTCCGGTAGCAGCATATGGCGTTGTGCCTTTGTGTGCTGCATGTCCAGCCCTTTGTACTTCTGGTTTAGCCATGCTTCTCTCACAGTTTTAACTTTTTCCTTATTTAGCCTGTCGTTTTCGTATTTCTTTTGCTTAGTTTTTTTTTATCTTGCATCCAACAGCAGTGTCATCGATGTCTTCTTTTTTTTTTTTGCATTCCTCTTTTCACTGATATTTTTGAATTTATTATATTTGCCATTTCGGACAATGTCTCTTTTGCCATGCTGCTAGCCATTCGTGTTTACAGCCAACTCACTGAATTCAGAAGTATTTTAAAGGTCTGCATGCCCTGTATAAATTTAATCTAACCAATATCTTTTGTTTCCGGTGCCGAAGCATACTATAAAAGCATACTTGTAATTTTTATACATAATAAGAATTCGCTTTCTAAAGTGAATTACTTTATAATTATACATCAAAAATTATTTTAGCCGTGTTAAGTCCTCAAATATTATTTTTATACATTTTTATATTCCAAAATTAAATGCTGAGTTATTAAAAGTTATATTGTTAAAAAAAAAAAAAAGAAACATTTAGGGTGGACATCACATATAATTTTTAGCGTTATAATAATCTGCTAGTTTCTCTTTAAAGTGAAAAAGTTTGTCCCTTGTGCTCAACGTTTCTGGCCTCATTACGAAACCGCAGTATTGATTTTTTTTCTTCGGATTTTTCAAGGGCATGACATCTTAAGATGATATGAAGCAATTAAGACTTATCTGCAAGCAAAATTTCAGACTTCTAGGCAGTTTAGAAGTGGTCGTACAATTTAATGCACACTGACGGACAGACGGAATCGCAAAACACATTATATTTTATATATAAGATATATTTGTGTGCGTGTGTATTGGCGTCTTTACTTGTTTTATGTAGTGGCAATATACAGAAAACACGCACACGAGGAACCAAGTTAATTGCACCACAAGATAGTCCTTGTTCTGGTATTCCCGGGATAAATGATATATAAGAAGACCTCATTGACTTGGAAAATGTTAGTAGCAAGTCTCAACTTATGTCGCTAATGGTTGTATTTGATCTTTATTTCGCAACGATAAAAGAGCAGTTCTTTAGCAAAAAACGTGGCTAATCTTCAAGTTATTTGTGTTAGTGAAATGTCTGTAACCAACAGTGAAACAATCCCGCCATCTTTTCTGGTTAATACGGATATGGAGCGCATTGCGCTGTGAAAACTATATTTAACACCCATTAAGAGAACACGCATGCCTTGCAATCTTTTCATGGTACTTTTCGGGCAATTTTGAAACGGCGCGCATTGCACCGTGAAATCAAAATTTAACGCCCATTAAAGAAAACGCAGGCCTTTCAATTTTTTTCTTTCACGGTGCATTGACCATAAGTTTGATCCCAAAGAAATGAAGCTGAAATGGAATGGAAGGAATAAAATGACAACAGGAGAAATAATGCCGTCGTCAGGAGATTCAGCACAATGAGTACACCAGAATTGTTTCCCTTTGTTTTTTTGCAGGTTGCTTGCTGCTATTAATATACAGGTAGTTCTATGTTTACGAATGTTTCATTTACGCGAATTCGAACATATGCGCACCAATTTTAAGGTATTTTTGTTTTATTTACGCGTCAAACTCGAAGTTATGCGACCAATAATTTAAGACATTTTTACAGTATTTTAACTGCGCGCTAACAGGAGCGCGAGAGCAAGATGATGCTAGTTTTAATGTTTCTTTGAGGGATTTTTGGAAGGCATTCACTAAGAATTATGCACTTTCCCTAATCAAGACTGCATGGAATGGAGTTCGGCGACTATTCATGACCAGTGTGTGGAAAAAAACCATTCCCTCAATTCTATTATGACTTTCAAGGCATTGTCGTTGACGACAATAGTATCAAAGATGTCAGAATGGCCTCAAGAGATGGTTTAGATGGAGTTGATGAAAATGAAATTGTAAATTTGCTTGAGTTTACGAAAGTAGAACTGAGCAATGAAGAGTTGTTGGCACTGGAGAAGATCACTACAGAAGAAGAAGCAGGCGCAGCAGCTTGCAGCACCCAGCAACAACCACCAGACCGTCAACTTTACAGTGACACGATTAATGGAGGCCTTCCAGCTTCTTGAATCCTGCCTTATAATCTTTGATGAAGATGATCCTAACATGGATGTGACGTATAATGGAAATATAGCTACAGTAATTTGACAGCCTTTGCTTTCCCATTTAATGTCTACCATTTGCTAAGCTACTAGCGGCAATTACACATAATGCAGTTGAATCTTGTAAACTAACTTATAACTTGTTAAATAAAGAAGTGAAGACAAAAACTCGAAGAGATAAAAGACATTTCATCAATGAACTGGCCGTAGAAGCTGAAAATGCTGCAAGAACTGGTAATAGTAGGTGCCTTTATCAAATTACAAAACAACTATGTCACCAGCCTACTGCTATGGAAACACCTGTTAAAGGTAAATTAGGGAATTCAATACCAACAGAAAAAGAACAAATGAAGAGATGGGCTGAGCACTTCATGGAGGTGCTAAACAGACCACCACCAACAGTAACACCTGATTTTAATAATGAAACACTCACAACCACCTTGCCAATAACTTGCGATGAATTCACGCTGGACGAGATCAAACAAGCCGTTAAAAGATTAAAAAATTTTAAAGCTGCTGGAGTTGACGAAATTTCAGGGGAAATGATTAAAGCAGTTAATGACAACAACCTCTTGAGAATTTTAGATATTATAAATGAAGTATGGAGAGAAGAACAACCACCACAACAATGGAAAGACAGTAGTATTGTAAAGTTACCGAAGAAAGGTGATCTATCAGACTGTAATAACTGGCGTGGTATATCTCTATTGTCAGTACCTGGAAAATTATTATGTTGCATGATGTTAGAAAGACTTAAATTGCATGCTGACGAAAAGATCAGAGAAGAACAAGCGGGTTTCAGGCCGAAACGATCATGTATTGATCAAATATTCACACTAAGAACAATTATAGAAGAATCAGTGGAAAGGCAATCGCCACTTATTATCACCTTCGTCGATTTTCAAAAAGCCTTTGATAGTCTACACCGCCCATCATTGTGGAAGATACTTACAATCTATGGTTTTCCAACAAAATATGTGAATATAATCAAAGCGCTATATGACAATGCAAGATGTTGTGTTAGAACAAATAAAGGGAATACAGAATGGTTTACAGTAGAAACAGGGGTGAAACAAGGCTGTATTATGTCACCACTACTTTTTGGAATAGCTATTGATTGGGTTATGAGAAACTATACCCACAATGAACAATTGGGTATAAAATGGACAAATGGAAAATTCCTGGGGGACCTGGATTTCGCAGATGATGTAGCATTCTTAAGTTCAACACCAAGACAATCCCAAGAAGCAATAAATAATTTGTGTCATCTCTCGGTTTAAAATAGGTCTCCAAATAAATGCCTCTAAAACTAAAGCTATGAACTTTTCTAACGAGACCTTTGATATCATCTTGAACGGGGAAAAACTACAGAAAGTTGAAAGTTTCAATTATTTAGGCAGTAAAATGACTCAGGATGGTGACACAACAAGAGAAATCCATACTAGAATTGCTTTGGCAGCTAGCGCCTTCAATAGATTATCTAACATTTGGAAATTACGATCATTGAATATACATACCTAGCTTCGTCTGTTTAATTCAAATGTTATCTCAGTGTTAACATACGGCTGTGAGAGTTGGAAAATAACAAAATCATTGGAGAACAAGCTGAATACATTCGAGAACAAATGTCTTAAAAAACTCATGAACATCAGTTGGAAAGAATTCAAGACTAATCGACAAATAAGAGAAGACTCTAGGCAGAAATATGTCTCCGACTATATAAGGAAAAGACGATGGTCATATATCGGTCATGTCCTACGAATGCAAAACAACAGAATACCACTACAGGCGCTCACTTGGGTTCCTGAGGGTAAGAGGAAAAAAGGAAGACCAAAAGAAACACTCAGAAGAACAATAATAAGAGAAGGAAGAACGTTGGGCCTAAATAATGTGCAAGAGCTAAGAGGAGTAGCGTCACAACGAACAACCTGGAGAGCACTGGTTTCTGCCTTATGCGCCGTGTTTGGTGCTTAAAGAATTTATTATTATTATTATTATTTGCTAAGCCAAACCACGCAATCTTTCTGTCTGTATGACTCACCTTTGAATCCACTCCTCTTTTCTGGAAACAAAACAACAGAGTTGTTTACCAACTTTTCGCAAAGTCTTAACAGGAGAGCGTATCAAGTTTGCTTACCTGAGTTTCTCACACGAGCCGATCTGCCAATTATAATTATCGGTCATTAGACAGATGCACGTGGAAATAACGGACTGTGTGAAGAGATACATGGGGGATAATATTTTCCCGACCACCTTTGATGTTCGTACGTTCAGGGGTCGGTAAATTGTTTGATCTGCGAAAGGGGACGAAATCTAAGAGAGGCCCGTTGCACGGCCAAGTCTTCTGTTGTCGGTCAACATCGCTGAGTAGAGCGAACTAACAAACCTTTGATCCGGGAAACGCAGTTTCCTGATTTCTCTGCTATGCAGAATGTGTGAATTATAACATCCTCTAGTGATAATAACACCATGATCTGCATATATACAGCGTTCTCTCCCGGTCAGTTATCAAAGTCGCTAAGAAATTTGTGGATAATCTAAACACGCCAGACTAGAATCATTCTTCGCTAAATGGGTTAAATTGTCTCGTGGGGATTTCATTTTCTGATTTGTGGTAATAGAAATTGTGCTTAAGTATTAAAATGTATTAAGTTTACCATTTTAATTCACATTAATTCCCTAGCGTTAAAACTAGAGAAATAACATAACGCGTAGATATTTTCTTGCTAGTTGTTCAGTTTAATTTAAATTCCATTAACTCACTTTCTTACACAAGAAGATACGGTTTAGCTGACTGGGATTATTACGCGTGTCGGATGGGTGACAGAATAGAATTCGCATTATATTTCATTGTGTGAAATTATATAAGTGACTAGTGTTAATATCATGTGACAAAGCAACAGACGCCGGCAAATTTAATAGCTAGTAGTGACAGGCGATATTTGTTAAAGTGCGCGTATGGATAAATTAAATAATAATTGACTTTGGGCGCTGTTCATTTCTCGCGGGCAATAACGGGGGAGGGCGCATATCCTTTTTCCCGACATGCCATAGCGGAAAACGTACGTGTGGATAGGTTAGTAGCATTTCATTTTTTTCATAAATGTTCTTTTCTTCCTAATATAGTACCTGATAAAAAACCAGCGGCCAGCGGTCTTAATTTGGGTCTTCGATTTTGGGCTAGTTCGGTCCTCTTTCTTCATCCAGAGAAGGATTAATGGTGTCGTCTTCTTGGCTTACAAGTCCCAAGTTCCTTCGTGAACCGGTTGGGCCAAAGAGACAAATAAACATTAATATTAAATCTTAACTGGACTGTACCTTACCCAGAATTATTTATTCAATTTTTCCGCCCCACTGGGCATACGAAAAAACATATATTCCTGACCTTTGACAGTCGTAACAACGGAGTGATCCAGAAAAATTACGCTGTTTCAAAATCGGTACTCACCATAGAGCCAGCTGATAGGATTTACCATCATCATTTTTACATATTGTAACATTTTTCTTAGCAACCAGATGTTTCGCAATACTGGAATTAGTTTTCTCCTTTTGCAACTGTGAACGTCCAGAGCACGTCTTGCTTCAGTAACTATTCGCGGTGACCTTTGTTTCATCCATGGAAAATTAAACCACCAAATTTGGCGTCCACCTTGTAATTATTATTCGATATATAGGCTGGACTGGGGCCATATTTGTGCAACCCACCTGACAGTATAGGTTCAGAAACTATTGTAATTTTTTCAAGGGATATCAACACCACGAGTGGGTAAGCGAGATTGTTTGTGGCCACGTATGACAGAGAGAGAGAGGGAATATGTTCCTTTGTTACAAGCATTGTACTAACTTCTTTTTTTATTTCGCTAAACTTGAGTACTTTACTGAGTAGTAATTTAGTGGGAACTTGTCTTCACAGTCTATTCTGTAACCTAGTGTTAATCTTTGACCTTTGGGTTATTAACTTCTTTTTTGGATACTTTCTCAACAAGGGGGAGGGCACTTATTGTTTTATTTTCATATGTCTGTAAACTATATGTTTGATGTTGTAAAAAAAGTTTAATGATAATAAACAACAAAAAGAACTTAGCTTTGTATGTTGGTCAGACCCATACCCAATTAACCATAGTTTTCACGTTTGTGTGTCTTGTTGTCACATAATTGTGTGTGGGTGTGTTTATTTTAACTTATATTTCTAGATATAAGGGGGTGAAAGATAGTCGTATAGATAGGCTGGACTAGAGAAACTATTCAGTCCAGAGACAAATCTTCTCCTTAACTATTCACTCGTGAAATCTATTTCTTACACCTTTATCCTCACATAATTACCACTATCACCTCTGCTCAGACGGGACCATAAATATCTTCTAACCTATCTAAAATTTACGACAATGGACTGGAGCTTTACGGTCAGGAAGAAATTTATGGCATGTGCTACTTCCTACCAAGAAATTCTCTATGAGCACAGAAAATCACAAATTCAACTCTGGAAACCATCTTCACGAAACAGTTTATTGCTGCATCGCCTGCTTCTCATTCAGGTGACTCACCACCCATCCCTCGTTGAGTTAGAAGTCGATGATGAAGAAAGTAATGATCGTGCCCCTGTCAATGATGGATAATTTGTCAATGTGGTTTCCTGTACATGTACTTATTATGAATGGTATTTATTAATTTTTGTTTTTGATATTACATTTGTTTGTTATTACCTGTGTTTAGTTGTTTCTAACGGGAACGCATCCTCTTTACTTTATTTGTTTTTAAATGAGAAAATCCTGTTCCATTTACGCGATTTCTGTTTACGCGTGGGCCTCGGGAACACATATATCGCGTAAACAAAGAACTCCTTTACTTTTAAAACATGAAAAATACAACTTGAAATAGTTTGTTTTGTTATTGTCATAGTTACATCAATTTGGTGCTTGTTTTATGTTTTATACGCAACTGTTTTTCTTGAAAGCAAATGCTATTAACATGTTTTTGTGTGTGTGGATAATCTGTCGTGTTCAACCGCTGATAAGTTTTAAATAGGATATATGGAATCTATGATTAGAGATATTGTGTTAAAAATGTGTCATTTGCTCACCGATGACATTCATTTCAATCATGTAGTCCATATTGTGTCTGTGGCCTAATGGATATGAACGCAGTTTCATAATCCAGATATACCAGGTTCGAAACCTGCTGCAGGCGGTTTGGTAGCAGATCGTTTTGTGTGGATTTTTAACAATGGTATAAGCGCCGTACCGTTCAGAAAGCAATGGCAAACTACTGAATGATAAAAATTGCCTAGAAATATCACAAACAGCCAATAAAAGCTGGGGTTGATTGCCACGTCCTGTAAAGGATAAGCAACTAACTAACAGTCCATATTGTACAGTTGTGGGATACTTAACCATTTAGTCTCGTATCAATGATGTCTCACCACTTTGTGTTACAGGGAACAATATACATGCACCTGACACGTCAAGGTGAGCAATACTCCTTGTGTCTTGAGACAGCCTGGGGAACTATGCTCGGAGGATTGAAAGAGTTAACGGACGGAATAGAACAAGCGATTGCACTACCGACTGATGGTATACAGTTTGCTTGTGGAACTAATGTTGTTGATTCGGTGGTCACTAATTATGGTTGTGTGTATTGTAGTTTTCTTGAAATATATTTGTCCTGTTTTTCTAGTGTTCATTCCTCTCCGACATTATTACTCTACCATTCATTTTAAGTGCTAATTTTTCCAGCATTCATTGTTTATGTGACCGTTAGAGTCAACAGGTGGTCGTATACCTAGTTCGTCTTTCACTCCCTAAGTCAATGCACTGGCATCTCACTTCTTAAAGACTTCACAATACGATGAGTAAGTGTGACGGTATTGCCTCCCCTGCTTTGCAGTAGTGGTCCAACAGTGGCCAAAACTCAAGAGTATCTAATATGGGCTTCAAAGGTGTCTACCTTCGCACAAGATTACTCTTGGCAGATATGTAGATAGAAGGGTAATGCCACTTCTTATTACAAAGGAATATTCACAAGATATTCAGATAAGCGAAAACAATGCTGCGTTTGGCTCAGCACGTTAATTCTAGAATCTGCCGACAACTTTTGTGAAGGATTAAGCAATGGTTTATGTTAGCTCGTTTAAGCCCTCATCTGTGATTAACTCAGGGGTCTTATTATTCTGGTATAGCTCAGTTTAGGGTGTGTGTAGTAAATTGACTGAGACAAACATGCAGTACATTTAAAAGGATTAAATCGAAGTTAAATTTGTAAAATTACAAATAACAAAATTTAATAATCACTTAAGTTAAAACAGTTTGAAAATAATTGAATAGTTTAGAAGATAAGTTTCATCATTGATTTATAGTAGAGACGATGGAAAAAAGTTCACTTTGGCAGCGTACATTTTTCGCTTAGCTGCCAATAGTAGTTTCCGCTCCCGCTGATGGGTTCTTTTTACAATGCTCTCGCTCGTCGCTGGTCAATGTTAAAGGCGCGGCACGTTCCCAGAACGTCAAGGAGTAACGGCCAAGCTCGTCCTCGTCTGTCTATAAGACCCTCTTATGATGGCGTCTCGCACAACGTCAGTCCACTTCTACCTTTACTTGGTTCCAGAGACAGTACTTTCTGCTAGTACCGCCAATAACTATGATAAAGAATAGAAACGAAACGCTATCCTCTGTATTGCGTTTCCCGACACATACTTATGTGCCTCCCTCTTCTGTTCTACCATCCCATTTATCTCAGAATTTACCCTCGATGAGAATTAAATTCAATCCCTCGGGATAAAACTTTCTTTACATTTAAATTGAATAGCTTAAGCTTTACATTACGTATAAATGAAAAGGTTAATAGCACAGATAGAATATGTTTACATTTACATTTCCACTGAAAGAAAAGTGTTCACAATATAAATTGATTATCATTTCATTTATGTTTACAATGATTTGAAAAGTTTAAAGCTTTAATTAATTTTCAAGTGAATATGTTTTCATTGACATTTACACTAGTTTGGAACTGTAAGTATTATACTTAGAATGTACATCATTTCTTTCATCTTTCCCTCCCTGCTCTATAGGAACCTGGGATTACCTTTTGCTTTTAGTTCTTTTTAAGAAATAGCAATAAAGCAATCACCAGCCCGTGCAGTGGTGGTTCATGAATCATCATTCTATACGCTGAGGTTGCAAGCCTCAAATGACTTGGACATCCATGAGCGATTTTCACATATTAAAATTCACATGGCAATATACATATATCTGTTAGTTAAAATGTTAGTAATGTAAATATAGAATGTAAAATGACACCTTACGCAAATCCTGGCTCACATACTTTTTGCTCAGATGAATAAAAGAGACTTGAATCGGCCTCTTACACGAATCTGGGGTGTCGTTAATTTAATAAGTTCCCTCTCTGACTTTGTTTCCTTCAGTTTCCTCAGTCATCGGCTTTCCTTATTAAAATGATAGAGATTTCTTGGGCTGTTTTTGTAAGTCCTGATAAATACTCAAAATAAAATGTGTCTGGAAATTCTGAATTCTAGGCTTCACTCTAGCAAGGTCTGGTATCTTGGCAAGCGATCTTTGCATCGGAATAACACTGACTGATGCGTCACGTTTTATTCACTGCCTTCCCACGCATCTGTTTGTTATGGGGTTTAACCAAAAGCTCCAATCATTTTCAAACAGGCGGGTTAGGGTGTGGTACTTTCAAAATATTCCACGTGAAATAAGGTGCAAAAGGTCACGTATTACCATATATGCCATGCGTACAGACTCGCGAACATGTCGATAAACTCTTACGACAACGTGTTAAAATTGTAACAATTCATTACTTTATCAGAAAGTAATCTCTTATCTGTGTCTGTCCATCAGTTGTCTCCCCGTACTCTGACCTTTATCAGCGCTTAGAAAATACACTGGCGATTTTCGTGGGGCTAATCCTTCGTGGCCAAGATTTGGTACAAAGGAATTTTACCATCCTGCTTGTCGTTAATATTATTTCTGCCGCTCCTTGCACAGCTTCACAAATAGAACCATCTTCACAACGTTCAACGGAGCAACATCAGGGAAAAGAACCATCCAAGAAGGCCTCCCACAAGGCTCGGCCCTAAGCAGCACCCTCTTCCTCATATACATAAACGATCTGGCAGATTACCTTGAATTACCCAGCGCCTTGTTTGCTGATGACCTAGTCTTTTGGGCAGAAGGAAAGTCCCATTTGCAACTGCAAAAGAAACTAAACCGTGCACTGGCTGCTTTAAAAACCTACTGCAGCTTCTGGAAAATGGTGATCAACACGAATAAGACAGTCTACACTATATTCACACTCAGCAACAAAACAGTAAAGAAAGAATTGGATTTAAAACTTGATGATACAACGCTAGCTAAAGAGAACAATCCGACTTATCTAGGGATACAGCTAGATACCAGACTCACATACAAAACACATGTTGAGTCCCTAACTGCAAAGGCCTCTAGAAGGCTAAACCTCACAAAGCGTTTGGCAAGCACTGATTGGGGAGCCAATCAGAGCACCCTATGACAACTGTACTTGGGATACGTGCACTCAATTATGGATTACTCTCTACCCCTGCAAGCTACTGCTAGCCCAACACTTAGACTGAAACTAGATCGCATACAAAACCAGGCACTCAGATTCATCTGTGGAGGCTTGCGAACTACTCCGACCAGCGCATGCGAGATTTCCGCCAATGTGGAACACCTAGAACTAAGGAGAGAGAAATCAGTTATCATCACGGCAGAAAGATTCTTGCGAGCTGACAAGGATGACCCCTGCAAACATTTTATCGGTGACCACAACTCCAAGTACCGAATTAAAAAGACATATTTCACTAGAAGGTACCAAGAGCTTTCAGGGAAGCACTACATACCAGAGACTAGACTGCCTACTCAAGCTGTACCTGACCTACCACCTCACGTAGAACTAAAAAGACCAATAATACGTACAAACCTTCTGCAACCCGCAAATAAAAGCCTCATACCTACACTGCTGAAAACACTTGCCATGGAAACCATCTGTCAGTATGATGAAGACATTATCCATGCCTACACAGACGGATCAGCTTTCAAAGCAGTCATAAATGCTGGATATGGGGTCATAATCATCCCACCCAGTACAGAAGAACCCATCAAAATTGCAGGTCCCTGTGGTACCTGGTGCACAAACTACGAAGCCGAAGTAGTCGCCATCCAGAAAACCCTAACTAGAATTTTTGAACTCTTTGAATCAGACGAAATGGAACCAAATGATGTTGTAGTATTCTCAGATTCGCAGGCTGCCCTCTTGGCAATAGGAAACTGGAAAACCAACTCAATCAATACTATCCAGAAGGTCCAAGAAACAAGTCACAAAATTATGAACTTGTATGGAACAGAAATATACATGCAATGGATACCTGGCCACATAAACATCACATTGAATGAAGTTGCTGATAGACTGGCAAAAGAAGGGAGCAAAAATGCCACAGATTGATCAACCATTGAATATGTTAACAGTTAAACAAATAGTCAACAACAACTGTAAAGAAGTTTGGCTGAACACGTGGGCACAGGCTAAAACAGGAAGAAGACTCTTCATTCACCAAACAGCCTCAAATAAGAAAGATGCTATGAACGATATCGAACGACGATAATAAACCAAAATCTTCAGATTGAGAACACTAAATGGCCACAGAAACAGACTATGTTCACAAAATATAGCAAAATGTAGACACTGCCCTAACCCGTTGGAGACAGTAGAACACCACCTACTACAGCGCCCTGCACTTCAGGGACTGAGACAACAACTGCTACCACACAACAACCCATCCATAGAGAATACATTGTATGGCAACTCAGAACAGCTTATACGAATTGCGCAGTACCATATAATGGCATCAAGGTCACCAAGAGCTGACGCTCAGTGACAGTGGATCAAAGAAGAAGAAGACGGACGATTAACGGGGAAAAAGAGGGGCCGGTGAAGGAGATAAGGAAAGCACAATTAGAAATCCTGGCTCTGATGGGAACTAAGAAAAAGGGACACGGATTTGTAGTTCTCGATGGCAACATCCTGCTCTACAGTGGAGTCCACACAATCGATAGAGCTAAAGGGGGTGTGAGTTGCCAGGTGCAAAACCAGCCCCTGCAGACTTAAGTAGAACAGTCTCTACAATATTTTAGCCATGCATGCAGAATGGGAGAAGATCGGCTACCACGACATGGGAAACTAGGAGCCAGGAATACAGACCTCCAGGATGACCCAGAGTCCGCTTGGAGGGTAACACTAGACAATCTTTGAAGGACTGAAGACTAAATTGGAACCAGGCCAGTAGGAAGACAGCCGATATGATAGTATGGCTCTCTCTCTCTCTCTCTCTCTCTCTCTCTCTCTGTCAAACCTCTCGACCCCAGGGTAGAAGAGGAGCGACTAAGTAAGTAAGTCTGTCTCTGTATAGTTTAGTTTCATTCATTCATCACTCTTCACCTCCCCAAGTAGCATGTCTACAATTAGCCAAGTCTTTCTACTTAGTGCCATCAGCTCAAGTTTTTCTTCATTCCTTTCATGTATGCCTCCATTTCTCTTCTCTGTGTGTTCTTATCTCTCCCTCTGCCTCTCTTACCCTGATGATTACAGAACAATAACGGCCTTATAATTCTATCAGAACGTTCCTCAGTGTCCTATCCATCTTCAGCGTCGTCTTCTCATCTCTTGTTCCACTGACACTTGTCTGATTCGTGTCATCAGTCCCACATTAGTGAACGTGTTATACCATCTCGATCCACAACTCATTTTGCCCCTTATTAAATAGTATCATAATTAATCCTATTATATATTAACTCCTAGCACCACTAAGTAAATGTTCGTTAAAGATTACCATCAGGCATTATTCTCCACGTATTGCAGATGCCCCAGCGTGCACCCAAGACGTGGATGGAAAAACAGAGTTTCTGATTAGTGCTGTAAGCGAGCTACTATACATGACTAACTTCAACTACAGAGTCGTTCTACCAGCGTCCACGTGAGGGCCCCAAACATAAGAGTGCCGTTTGCTTTTAGTAAACTTAAATTGTTGTTATTTGTCGTTTATTTTGCAAAATTGAATTCTTGTTGCATTCCTTAAACACCAAATTCTCTACGAGTATCCAAACCAAACGGCTCTTTTACAATTAAAAATAAAGCAAATGCCTTGCTTTTTGTGTCATGTTTTTGGCGCACATTAATGTTAGGCTTGACTTTCTGTTTACAGCTAACAAAAAAATGAAACAAAATATATAACAAAATAAATAGTTATGCCATTTACGGTTTTACTCTCAAGTCTGCGCTTTGTTAATAAATGTATACATATAAATGTTGTTCTCTAGGAGTCTAATGTATGTGCTTTCTTAAAATACACATAAAAATGACATCAAATGTCTTATTTCTGTTGTCGCACGGAAGGTCCAGTGTTCAAATCCTGGGTAAGCCACTCATGTCTGTTGTTTTTCTGTTGTCTGGTGTTCTACTTCTTTATTTCCTGCGAGTGCCTGATAACATACCTTTATATTTGTTTCATATTAATTTACTGTTTACAGGCATCGGGTTTCCCTCCCTTGTGTGTAATAAATGTTTATACAATACCAAACCTACCCACTATCCTGTTCTCACTGTTCTAGTCTACTATCATTTACTGGACACAGTATTAAGGTCCTTGTCTTGTTGGATTCGGCCTATACTGCTTGATAGAAATACAACAGAAGTGATTGCGTCATTAATAGGCTGAACTGCCCATGGTGGACTTCAGGTGTCATGTATTGTGGTTCGCACTGTTGACCTGCCATTGAAACATCATTTTATGATGATGCGTAGATGGCAGGGCGGATAGTGTGATTCGCTTGCATGGCTAGGCGGGGTTGTCGCACGGAAGGTCCAGTGTTCAAATCCTGGGTAAGCCACTCATGTCTGTTGTTTTTCTGGTGTCTGGTGTTCTACTTCTTTATTTCCTGCGAGTGCCTGATAACATACCTTTATATTTGTTTCGTATTAATTTACTGTTTACAGGCCTCGGGTTTCCCTCCCTTATGTGTAATAAATGTTTATACAATACCAAACCTACCCACTATCCTGTTCTCATTGTTCTAGTCTACTATCATTTACTGGACACAGTATTAAGGTCCTTGTCTTGTTGGATTCGGCCTATACTGCTTGATAGAAATACAACAGAAGTGATTGCGTCATTAATAGGCTGAACTGCCCATGGTGGACTTCTGGTGTCATGTATTGTGGTTCGCACTGTTGACCTGCCATTGAAACATCATTTTATGATGATGCGTAGATGGCAGGGCGGATAGTGTGATTCGCTTGCATGGCTAGGCGGGGTTGTCGCACGGAAGGTCCAGTGTTCAAATCCTGGGTAAGCCACTCATGTCTGTTGTTTTTCTGTTGTCTGGGGTTCTACTTCTTTATTTCCTGCGAGTGCCTGATAACATACCTTTATATTTGTTTCATATTAATTTACTGTTTACAGGCCTCGGGTTTCCCTCCCTTATGTGTAATAAATGTTTGTTGAGGAGAGGTTATTTATATTTTGTGCTTATTCCTGCCTTTTGCGTTTGCACGACTGTTTGTTTGTATCCAACATAGATAGGAATGTAATGTCCAGGGTTCTTTCTTTACGTGCCTGGCGAATAAACATTAACTCTTAGTATTAACTTACTTTGTGCACACATCTCTTTCTCCAACGAAAGTAATAATAACTGAATGACGGTTTGTAACTTTAATGCACATAACGAAACTTCAAAATAGACCCATTGATGTGGTCAGGCAATAAGAACACAATCAAGATTAATAATAATAATAATAATAGTCACTCATTTGCATGAACAATTATGAATGTTAAATATGCCATACATTATAATACTTCCATGTAAAAACAGGAATATACATTAGGGCTATCCACACACGCCAAAACACACATCTCAACCGTAAAACGGCTGGACACTGACTGCCCCCTTCGCTGCTAACTCTCTCTCGTTTTTTACCTGCCTTGTTAGCAAAACTTCCCCAGCCAGTCTCATCACGTGACATAGAGTGGCTATTGGGCGAAGCAGCGAAGTGCCAAACTGGCAATAAACTAATGCATTTTCTACTCCCAGCATTGCCCCCTGTTCCCGAGCGGAAACCAAGGGTTTTCGCTTGAGAACAGTGGATAGTTAGCCCAAGAACTATTAATCCATTAGGAAAAAAAATCATACTGCTTAGAATAATATATATGAAATAGTAATTGTAGTACGAAATGACATGAAAACGGATACATTTAAACAGTTTAGACAAAATGTAATCCAATCTTTCAAAAAATGCAATTAAAGTCATGACATGAATGTTTCAATAGTATATCACCTGAAAACAAACCAAGATCAGACAATGTCAACATCTGGCACAAACTATTTTACTTTGCAGTTACATTCCTTGACAATAAGTCTGCCAGAAAGTTTTCTGATCCCTTGATTGGAATAATTGTATATCTATATTCTTGGATACGCAAAAACCATCTGTGTAATCTACTGTTTGTCGTAGTTTTTTGATTTAGGGATGTTAGTGGACGGTGATCCGTCTGGGGGTAGAAGTGTGCGCCAAGTAAATAGCGTAATAACTTGCCCATACACCAAATGATGGACAAGAGTTCTCTTTCACTGGGGGAATACCGAGTTTCTGCTGGTAGCAACTTCCTGCTTACATACAAGCATGGATGTGGAGTATCATTGAACCATTGCAACAGGCAACCACCAATGCCAGTCTGAGAAGCATCAGTCCTCAGAAGAAATGGCATAGTGATATTAGGTAACAACAAAATAGGTGCCTTGGAAAATACAGTTTTAATTTTGTTCAAAGCTCCACTGCAAGTATCGGACCAAATAATTTTATTAGGAGCTCCCTTTTTAGTCAAAGATGACAGGACAGAAGAAATAGATGAAAAGTTCGGAATGAACTTGTGATAGAAGTTAATGAGTCCTAACATGCTCCTAACCTGTTTCTTTGCCCGAGGGATATCTAATTCTAATATGCGTTTGACAGTGTGCTCATCAGGGTATAACATGTGGTTACCAACACGGTGACCAAGAAATGAAATTTCTCGACAACCAATCTGAACCTTTGAAGGTCCTAACTGTCAAACCATGCTTTCTGAATAGCATTAATAAAGATTTTAATCCTGTGATATGTTCTTGCCAAGAACTATGGAATAAACAGATGTCGTCTATATATGTGATGACATCAGACCTATCTCCTAAGAGTCTCCGCATCATGCGCACAAAAGTCGCAGGAGCATTGACAAGGCCAAAACACATATAATTCCATTGGAATAAACCATATGGAGTCATAAATGCGGTTAGTGGTTTGGCTTTATCAGTTAAAGGGATCTGCCAATATCTCTTGGAAAGATCTAGTTTGCTAAAGTATGTAGCCTGGGATAGTTGTGATAAGAGATCCTCCAAAACAGGCATAGGCTCAGCATCTGTGAGAGTGACACTGTTAAGACGTCTAAAATCAATGCAGATGCGAAGAGATTTGTCCTTCTTTCTAACTAGAACCATAGGAAAAGAATAGGATGATTCAGAAGGAGAAATGATGCCCATGCGTAGCATATCCTTAAGTTCACTATCCACCTGAGATCTGTAGTGTAAGGGTATAGTATACGGTCTGAGTTTGATAGGGTGATCATCAGTCAATGAAATATCATGAGAGATAACATCAGTGCGACCTGGAAGTTCAGTCAGCACATCAGAGAAAGATTCTAAAACAGCATGATAAAGTACACCAGAACACTCCTAGGCGGGAAGACAGGCGTCTATCATCATCAGTTGACAAGATCCCTATGGTGTTGCCTGCCCCACTGTAGTGTATGGAATGTCAACTTGACCTACGCAGTGTTGTGTAGACATGGATGGAGTGTATAATGTGCGAATGATGATAAGGGTTCGTGTTGTTGACAAATGTTCTCTTCTCACACTCATGTATGACCGGAAGTCATCGACACCAACGACTGTGTACCTTTTCTAAAGTTTAATTGGACGTACACACTCGACAGCACAGATAGTGACAAATCACAGGTTGCCATAATACATCATAGTACAGTGGACAAAATGGTCTTGCAATGTTACATGGGCACTCATGTAGAATAATGGTATAATGGACTGTCAATAGCCAAGCACTCAGTATCGCCCATACATATATCATCTGACGTCACTGACTGAGCACGTCAGCTTGTAAACAATATTTCAGATGACTTCTAAACCTAATCTCGTTTAGCAACGATTCTTCAACATAATGTTCAGCACATATTTTTCCATATAATAATATTGAACCGCTAACAATGGGTTCTCATGTGTAGCAGTGATCTCTGGACTGATCAAGCGATAATACGGGCATCCCTTTTCTCTTCTTGAAAGTCCTACATGTTTTGGTTCCAAGATGGCTCCACTCGTGAACTGTCACTCACGTTTGAATACAGATAATGAATCTGTTCTAAAGTTAGTCATTCATACAACATTTCGTTGCTCTGTAGATTTGGTCATGAACAATAGACTGCATTCTACAGAATATAGTGCTGCTAGGAATCGAAGTCGTTTTTCATCGAGTCAAATATATTCTCTTAAACATTCAAATCGTAATTATCGACAATGGTGGCTTCGATCGAGAGTTCATAAGAGTATCTTTGATTACCTTGGTAGAGGGAATATGAAACTGCCATTCCTTGGCAAGATGAATAAACACTGGGGTAAAGCATACACGATAGGTCTAGACGACTATCACTTTCCCCAAAACCACTGAGATCACTTTTCAAGGCATCAAGCCGACATAGCAAAACACACACATTCCCTATCAGGACGAAGCCAAATCACCCCACTCAAGCGACACATCCGCCGAATAGCCTTTGACCTCTCTAGAGACAACAGAACATATAGTTCGACCTAGATATGTAAAGATATACAGATATAAGACAGACTTGTCCTACTCAGACAAACAATACACATAAATTCAGGCCATAGATATTCTGAAGCAAGAACAATCTATTATTACCCAAACAACGAATAAATCGCAGTAAAAAATGTATTTATCCGCGGAGTTCAAGGGAAGTAACTCAATAATGACTTTCCCTTAAGCACTAAAAAATTACCTATGTATAATATTGTAAGATATCAAAGACTGCACGTAACAGTCTTACCACACCTCCCGGAAAAAAAAAAAAAATGGAACATTTTTTTTTTTTGAAATACATCTAGGAGCAACGTACAATAGGCTCACAACGCATGAATAATGCGCAGATGAAAATATCAGGAATACCTATAACGCCTAATATGAGGCTAAGTCGACTTATGGAGCGACTGGTGAGAATGTGTCTCATAAACTGAGAGAAATTATTTCTCTACAAGTATATTTTTCCAGGAAGGTGTCATCAAAGTATAATACAATTCTGGCAATTACACAATGCCTAAAAAAAATTCATATCATCACTACGTATTAGATATCTTAAATTTATGATTTATGAAGAAAAAAATCATCAAAGCACAGCGGTGAATAAACATACATGAACCGCTATGTAGTGATACAATCATTATATTATTAAATTACAAATGTGTATCTATCATGATATAGAAAAGGAACTACTATAGAACTAGACATATCAAGAAGTCTAAGCCCTAATAGTTATGTGGAATCATGTGGGCATCTTGACAGAATGTCTGCCATCACATTATCTGATCCCCGAATAGCTCGCACAGAGAAATGAAAAGGTTGAAGAGCAATTGCATATCGAGTAGACCTCGAGCTCTTCAAATTCTTACTCTGTATAGCAGTAAGAGCTTTTTGGTCTGTTTCTACTATGAAATGTGCGCCTAGTAGGAATCTCTGTAGTTTGAGGATCGACCAAACCATAGCTAATAGCTCACGGTCTAAAACCGAATAATTCCTTTCTGCCGCATTAAGTTTTCTGGAAATATACATTACAGGATGCAGAGTTCCAGAGTACTCTTGCATTAGTGCCGCTCCAATCCCAGTGGATGAAGCGTCACTACGAAGAACGAATGTCTTATCTTTAGTGGGTAGCACTAAAATAGGTGGTGTTGAAAACAGTGTTTTAATCTTATCCAGAGAGAGCATTGGCATTCCTGAGACCAGTGGACCACATTAGGCGAACCTTTCTTTAGAAGTGTTGAGAGAGGTGCCATGATAGAGGATAGATTCTGAATGAATCTGCCATAAAATTGAATAAGACCTAACAGACTTCTCACCTGTTTTTTAGTCTTAGGGATTGAGATGTTAAGTATCTTACTAGTATTATGGTCCTCTGTCTTTAGGAAACCATGACCAACTCGGTGGCCTAGGAAAGAAATTTCGCTAAAACCAATATAGGCTTTAGAGGGTTTCGCTGTCAGGTTGTGCTCACGCAAAGTAGACAGCAATTCATCTAACCCTGAATAGTGATCTTCCCAAGTATCGCTGAAAAGACAGATGTCGTCTAGATATGCAATGACATCTGACCGATAAGATAGGATTCGGCGCATCATGCGTACGAACGTAGCTGGTGCGTTCATAAGACCGAAAGGCATAAAATTCCATTGGAACAAACCTCTAGGTGTTGAAAAAGCCGTGAGAGGTTTGGCGCGTTCAGATAAAGGAACTTGCCAATATCCCTTAGACAAATCAAGTTTAGTGAAAAAATGAGATTTGGAGAGTCGAGTAAGTAGCTCTTCCAGTAAAGGCATAGGTTCGGCATCGAACTTCGTTACTTGATTCAATTTTCGATAGTCAACGCAAAGACGTATGTTATTGTCTTTTTTACGCACAATAACCATCGGCGAAGAATACGCAGAGGTGGATGGTTCGATTATTTTCAAATCTATCATCACATCCAACTCTTTCTCGACCTGTGCTTGGAAATGTATAGGTATAGGATAAGGTCTAACCCTAATAGGAGTATGGTCAGTTAGCACAATGTCATGTTGAATGACATTAGTTTGTCCAGGGATGTCAGTGAGTACATCCTGAAATGTTTGCAACATAGTTGAAACTTGTCGCTGTTCTCCTAGAGACAAATCAGGAGAGACAGTAACGTTCTTCCATGATTCACTGGAATGAAGTGGGATCATTGGAAGAGGAAGATTTACATCTGAAAAACTTGTTTCCTCATCCTGTATCACGGACAGTGATGAGTAATGACCATGTGGTACTGGAGAATTGTCCGTTGCTTGGAAAATGGGTTGCAAATAATCCGGACGTTCATGGAATTCAGTAAGCATATTGATGTGGAAGGTTTTATGCTTCCCATCAATATCGACAATATAGTCGACATCGGAAATTTTCGATATTATATCGTACGGACCTTTCCAAGAAATAAGCAATCTGTTTTCCCTACAAGGTAGTAATACAAATGCTTTGTCACCAGGACAAAGTTGTCGTAAGCATCTCTTCTTATTGGCAAATTGCCTTGCCTTCTGTTTCGCAAATTCAGAAGAAGAAGTTGCTAATTTGCATGCTTCGATAATCTTTTGTCTCAACGCGATGACATATTCGTAGGATGACTTTGTGTCATCGTCAATATTGTCAGATGTTATGAGATCGTGAAGCAACGACATAGGGCCACGCGGACGCGCGCCAAAGACGAGTTCAAAGGGAGAAAATCCCGTATGTTCATTGGGTACCTCTCTGTAAGCGAAGAGGGCCGCAGGTAAAACTCTGTCCCAGTCTTGAGGATGATCCTCAGTTATCTTCCCCAGTAAGTTTTTAAGTGTTCTATTAAGGCGTTCGACCATACCATTAGACATTGGATGGTAGATACTACTTAAAGATCTATCTATCTGCAGGGTAGACATTACTTGAGACATGGTATCTGATATTAGTTGGGTGCCATGGTCTGACAATATCTCTCCGGGGAACCCCAGACGAGAAAATATAAGCCAAAGAGCATCTGCAATATCAGCAGTAGTAATGCTCTTCAGAGGAATAGCCTCTGGCCAACGTGTGCACATATCAACACACGTCAAGATAAACTGATGTCCTCTGGCAGACTTGATCTTAAATGGACCAATAATGTCTATGGCCATTTTTTGAAACGGCCGAATAGGAATGTCCGCCGCCTGAATGGGTGCAGCATGCCGTGGACCTTTGGATTTAACTTCCTGACATACTTTACAAGATCGACAATAAATCCGTATGTCCTTGTTTACCAATGGCCAAAAGAAAGCCGCAAGGACTCTTGACTTAGTACGGGAAAAACCCATGTGTCCAGCACACTGAGAGTCGTGAGCGTGCTGCAAAATTTTAACTCTCAAATTCTTGGGAACCAGGATTTGAGAATGACTTGACGTAATGGAGTCTTGAACCATACGTACAAGTACGCCATTCTTCTTTGTAATCCACGATTTACGACTTGTGTCCTTATTCGGATCACCTTTAGTTGCAAGAATGAAGAATTTCTTCAGAGTGGGATCATCTTCTTGCTGTTTTATAAACGAGTCACGAGAAATTACCAAGGGATTATCTTGGTTATGCACTTCATTATCTTCAGTAGATGAAGTTTGAGGCACATTAAGAGCCTGAGCTCTAGTGACTACAGCGTTAGCAATCTGCATGTTTTGCCTTTCCCAAGTGGAAATTTGTTGCGGAGTGCATTCCTTGACTCCATGAATGCGACCGATGATGAGGTCAGCGATCGGATTCGGAAGAAGACATGCGTGTACATCTCCTGTAAAGAAAGGAGTAGCAATCCTAATGATAGCGGTAGAGTATTTCTCTAATGTGCCGCCAAATGTTACACATTTGACTACTTGTCCAGTGGCACGGGAAGGATCTACGAGTGACTGCCTAACACCAATTGTGGTGCATCCAGAATCAAATAGCACAGAGACTGGATTGTTATTCACTAAACCCTTATGTAAGACAAGAGACCCTCTTCCATCATGCGCGACTGATGCTGGAAGAGCAGGAAGAGGATGGCCACAGCTTAAAGTAGTCACTGTGGTTGGCTCAAATAACGTTTTGCATTGGGGGCACTGAGATGCTCTCCCAAAATCAAAAGCGGCACATGCCATATTACTAGCATCATTATTATCTTTACTCTGTTTATAGGCTTCATGGGACTCTTGTTGTGCAGAGTTTGCCTGAAAATGTGGTTTATGTCTTTTGTATTGAGATCTACCTCGGTTATTATCACCTCTGTAGTTATTGTTACCTCTATTGTAACCCCTATTTGGGTTTGAGTCATAGTACCCTTGGTTACCATTATCATATTCATTATAATGAGTATCTCTGTAATTATGATCTTGTTGACTCCAAGACGGATAACCCTGATAGTTTCTATAATTACTTCCTCTACGGAAATTCCTATAATTATGACCACCCCTGTGTCGAGAGCTATCAGGTCGTCTCCAGTTCTTTGAAGAAGAACCCTGAAATGATTGGTTACCTTGGTTTTGATAACTATTATGGTTACCTTTTTTATCAAATCTGTTTTGAGGTCCCTGAAATCTGTGTGAATAATTGGGATTGTATGGTGTTGCTGAAGCAACTGGCATACTCTCCTTAATCTTAGTGTTGCCAAAAGTCACGTCGGGGTGTGCAGTGACATATTGGGAACAATATTCTTCCATTTCTTTTAGAGATTTAGGTTTACGCTCATGTATAAATTCAAGGAAAGGTTTGTTCACACATGACATAATCTTATCTCTGAGCAACAAATCCATAAGTCCTTCATACGTTTTTTCTGTTTTGGAAAGCTCAATCCAACGATCAACTGTGAGACGTGCCTTTGCAGTGAATTCTGAGAATTCTACCCCCGTCTCAGGTACCATCGTCTTAAATAAAAGGCGATAGCCTTCCTCACTTAGCTGATATTTTTTTATCAAAGCCGCCCTAATGACATCATAATTATCCTTATCTGCTTCTCCTACAAGGCATAATCTAGTCAAAGATTCACCTTTCAAGTTTTCTGATAATTGATTAGCGTATTGTGATTTATCCACATTATGTGTACGACAAGAACGTTCAAATCTATCCAGCCAGAATGTAATATCGTCACTGGACTGATTGAACGGTGGAACCTTAACCTTGTAAGTAGAAGGTTTACCATTACCACTAGATGCCTGATTAACATTACTCATACTTGTCAATCTCAATTTCTCCAACTCAAATTCATGTTCTCTTATTGCTTTTTTCTCTTCAGCATCTAATCTTTTTTGTTCAGCCTCCCTGTCTAATCTTTTTTGTTCAGCCGCAGCTTCTCTTTCCAATTTTTTTTGTTCAGCTTCACTGTCTAATCTTTTTTGTTCAGCCGCAGCTTCTCTTTCCAATTTTTTTTGTTCAGCTTCCCTGTCTAATCTTTTTTGTTCAGCTTCACTGTCTAATCTTTTTTGTTCAGCTTCACTGTCTAATCTTTTTTGTTCAGCCGCAGCTTCTCTTTCCAATTTTTTTTGTTCAGCTTCAAATCTCCTTTCCTCTACCTGCATCTGCAATTTCTTTTGTTCAGCAGCAGCCTCAGCTTCTTTTTCTAATCTTTTCTCTTCCGCCATAGCTTTTCTTTCTTCTGCAGCTAATCTTTTCTCTTCTGCAGCTAATCTTTTCTCTTCTGCAGCTAATGCTTTGTCATATTGAGCAACTGCCCATTGTTCTAATTGTTGACCAGTCTTATCAAGAGCTTTCCCTTGAGTAATGAAATAATCTAGAGTAGACATGATGCCTAACAATAATACTAATCACCTGAATCAATAATAATACCCCAAGTTCTCAATGACCTGATTAATCAGTATACTATCCCAATATCTGTGGGTCACAAGCCTTTAATAAGGTCTTGTATAATAGTAATAATAATCAGGTACTGGTCTATACCATAATCCAAGTGCAGTGCACAGGCAATTGTGTCTTATGAAATATACCCATATAAAACATATGTCAACCAACAGAATACATAAAGTACAAATAGGACTGACAATACAAGAACGTTTGCAGAAATCAAAATAAATCAAATAGGGAAATCAATGAAGATAATCACTGAATCTGCAAAGAATAACAACACAAATGACGTCACAATATATGAATATAAATTATGAATAGAACTGAAAGATAGAAAAGGTTAGACCAACAAATTACAAACAAATCAAAAACAAAACTAAAGAACAAAGAAATATTACAAAAATAACAATAATTACAGACTTCACAGCTAACACAAAAGCAACAGTTGTCGCAGCAAATTTTCAATCAAGAAAATTGCACCTATAGAAAACGCCCACAACGGACCCTCTATGACGTGGGATACTCTGTTGTGAGGACGCCGCCCAACCTTAAACACAACCCGCTGACATAGAAACTAACATACTATACAAACAAATAACATGTAAACATAAATATATATAAATTATGTGTATGATAGTATGTGTTGCAAAATAGGCTCAGTCTTACAGTAATGGCAAAGTTATTTTTCATGAAAACAAACAAACTGCCACTTTATTCAATTAAACATTCTGGCCTTAAATATTAAAGTTCATATATGGCAAACAAGAAGATCCATCGATGAAACCAGGACTTCTTAGTTCACAAATACTGTCTTTCTGTTAACACTGACAAGAATTGATCCAACTGTTCTGTGAAACTCTATAATGTCTAATGTAAAAAATGTCAACAACGCTGACCTACATACTGCATTCACTTGACAGGTCACGTGACGAAGCGTTGACAAAGAGCAAACCAATACTGCAAGTGTGTCGTATCAGCCACAGGAAACGGTCTGGTATCGGTAATCTGTTGACTTCTGAATTTCTGCGAGGTCAAACCCAGAAAGCTGGTCCACCAGTTGATAAAGTTGATATTTAGTTGGATATAATATATGTTGATAAAGTACACCAGAACACTCCTAGGCGGGAAGACAGGCGTCTATCATCATCAGTTGACAAGATCCCTATGGTGTTGCCTGCCCCACTGTAGTGTATGGAATGTCAACTTGACCTACGCAGTGTTGTGTAGACATGGATGGAGTGTATAATGTGCGAATGATGATAAGGGTTCGTGTTGTTGACAAATGTTCTCTTCTCACACTCATGTATGACCGGAAGTCATCGACACCAACGACTGTGTACCTTTTCTAAAGTTTAATTGGACGTACACACTCGACAGCACAGATAGTGACAAATCACAGGTTGCCATAATACATCATAGTACAGTGGACAAATGGTCTTGCAATGTTACATGGGCACTCATGTAGAATAATGGTATAATGGACTGTCAATAGCCAAGCACTCAGTATCGCCCATACATATATCATCTGACGTCACTGACTGAGCACGTCAGCTTGTAAACAATATTTCAGATGACTTCTAAACCTAATCTCGTTTAGCAACGATTCTTCAACATAATGTTCAGCACATATTTTTCCATATAATAATATTGAACCACTAACAATGGGTTCTCATGTGTAGCAGTGATCTCTGGACTGATCAAGCGATAATACGGGCATCCCTTTTCTCTTCTTGAAAATCCTACATGTTTTGGTTCCAAGATGGCTCCACTCGTGAACTGTCACTCACGTTTGAATACAGATAATGAATCTGTTCTAAAGTTAGTCATTCATACAACATTTCGTTGCTCTGTAGATTTGGTCATGAACAATAGACTGCATTCTACAGAATATAGTGCTGCTAGGAATCGAAGTCGTTTTTCATCGAGTCAAATATATTCTCTTAAACATTCAAATCGTAATTATCGACAATGGTGGCTTCGATCGAGAGTTCATAAGAGTATCTTTGATTACCTTGGTAGAGGGAATATGAAACTGCCATTCCTTGGCAAGATGAATAAACACTGGGGTAAAGCATACACGATAGGTCTAGACGACTATCACTTTCCCCAAAACCACTGAGATCACTTTTCAAGGCATCAAGCCGACATAGCAAAACACACACATTCCCTATCAGGACGAAGCCAAATCACCCCACTCAAGCGACACATCCGCCGAATAGCCTTTGACCTCTCTAGAGACAACAGAACATATAGTTCGACCTAGATATGTAAAGATATACAGATATAAGACAGACTTGTCCTACTCAGACAAACAATACACATAAATTCAGGCCATAGATATTCTGAAGCAAGAACAATCTATTATTACCCAAACAACGAATAAATCGCAGTAAAAAATGTATTTATCCGCGGAGTTCAAGGGAAGTAACTCAATAATGACTTTCCCTTAAGCACTAAAAAATTACCTATGTATAATATTGTAAGATATCAAAGACTGCACGTAACACTCTCCAAGATTCGGAAGATGTTAAAGGCAGCAGAGGAAAATTAAAAGAAATATCGCTCGCTGTAGAATCATCAGATTCCACAACAGCTGACAAAGTCTGTCGAACCGGTTCATCAGAAATACTGTCCAAGATAGGTTCTAACTCTACAGGGCGCTCCACATACAATTTTAACATACTGATGTGAAATGTTTTAACTTTGCCCCTTATGTCAATGGCATAATCTACATCAGTTTTCTTCTCAACCACCTTAAAAGGGCCCTGCCAGGAAATTAGCAGTTTATTTTCCTTGGTCGGAAGAAGTAGCCATACTTGTTCTCCTGGTAGGAACGAACGTAATTTTCGAGATTGGTTGCAGCGCAATCTCGACCTCTGTGAAGCATTACGTATCATACCTGATGCACAAGTACATGCATCTACAAGGCGTTGTCTGAGATCAATGACCAGTTCATAGCTGGTGCGGACAGTAACATCCTCCACTGATCCCAACAACAAATCCTTGAGTATGTGCATAGGACCTCTAGGGTTGGCACCATATACCAACTCAAATGGCGAAAAGCCAGTGCTCTCATGGGGCACTTCTCTGTAAGCAAATAAGACCGCTGGTAACATTCGGTCCCAGTCACGAGGACATGTCTCGGTGACTTTGCCTAACAACTGCTTCAACGAGCCATTGAAACGTTCGCAAACGCCATTGCTTTCCGGATGGTATGGGCTTGTGAACGAATGCTTAATTGCTAACATGTTCTCAATATCTTTCATCATTTGAGACATAAATTGAGTACCACGATCTGATAAGATTTCATCAGGAAATCTTACGCGACAAAAAATAACAAATAAAGCATCAGAGACAGCTGCTGAGGTGATAGTCTTCAATGGTATGGCCTCCGGCCAACGTGTGCATAAGTCTATACACGTTAGGATATATCGATATCCTCTATCTGACATGACTGACATAGGACCAACTATGTCAATTGCAAGCTTGATGAAAGGCCGTAATGGCACATCAGTGTCTTGTAAGGGTGCAGCGTGGTGCTTGCCCCTACGTGCTACCTTTTGACAAGTTGTACATGACCTGCAGTATAGCTTTACGTCTCTGTTAACACAGGGCCAATAAAAATTTGAGGTGACACGAAACAGAGTACGCTTAATCCCCATATGACCAGCTAAAAGCGAGTCATGGGCAGTATTCAATACAATAGGTCTAAAACTCTTTGGAATAACTACCTGTCTCCTGACTAAAACATAGTTGTCAAAGCATCTAGTCAGTAGAGTTTTTAAATTCAAACCAATAACGTTAAGTTTTTGTCTTCTTCACATGCTTGCTCTCTGCTAGAGCAAACAATGGTTGCAAAGCAACATCTTCGCGCTGTTTGGTCGCGAACGACTGGGGGGAAACATTATGAACATTCTGAAGAGATGCTCTCTCACTAATTGGTATAGCTGGCTCTGCCTTGGATTCAGCGGCATGCTGGGCCCTAGTGACCACAGCGTTAGCCAACACTGGGTGAGATTCAACCCATTTATGTATCTCCTCTGGAGAGCAATCCTTAATACCTGGTATATTACCAAGGATAATGTCTGATACTGGTTCATCAAGGACACATGCCCTTACTTAACCTGTAAAGAAAGGTGTGGCAATATCTATTTCTGCCACTGGGTAACACTCTATACTCCCACCAAATGTTATGCACTTCACTGTTTTACCAGTAAAGGCAGATTCATCAATTAATGATCTACGTACTCCAACAGTGGTACATCCAGAATCACGAAGGACACTTACATGCCTGTTATACAGAAAACCAGTATATAACGTGAGGCGTCCCACGTTCTCACAAGATGACATAGCAGGTAGAGCATGCCCGCAGATCAATCTGGGCTGTGAACCATGTTGGAATAAAGATTTGCACCCATAACAATTTTCATCATTAAGTGAGCTAACAATACATGCATTGGCATGGTCGGTTCCCTTCTCATCATTCTTTTTTGTAGTTACACATGCATTACCCTTCTCATGATTGCTATTGTCATTATGCCCACAGTATTTGTTAGTACTGTTTCCATAGTATTTCTTGTAAGGTCTATTCCTAGCACATGACCAACATCTGCTATTATTCCTATTACCACTGTAGGATGCATTGTCTTGTGTGGGTCTATGATCCATCCGTTTGTGAAGCATTACCTCATTACGGCTAGAATTCTGCCGCCACTGACCTTGGTTTGAATAACCATAGTCTCGCCTCTGTGAGAAGTTAGATGGTGACCTCTGCCATGGGAAGTTATATTTTCCCCGGTAGTTGGATCTATAGCTTTGCCTTACTCTGGTGTCCACACTTTGGGATCGAGGTCTATGACCACCATCTCTAAAGTCATGACGAGCCAAACATACTGGGAGTGCGTCCTTTATAGTTGGTTTGTGAACCTCTTTATCCGGGTGAGCTGTCATATATTGTCTCCCAAGTATCTCCATTGCCTCAAGGTCTTTCGGTTTTCTTTCTTGAAAAAATGAGGCAAGATCGGTGCTACATGCCGACAACACCTTGTCACGTAACATTAGATCAAGTAAGCCAGTGAAGGTCTTATCAATTCCGGACAATTCTATCCATCTTTTAGAATATAATTTTATTAATGAGATAAATTCTCCAAAGTCAGCTTTCCTGCTAGGCAGACAGGAATGAAATTTATCACGGAACCCTGCTTCTGTAAGCTGAAATGTACGTAGCAATGTCTCCTTGACAACATCGTAGTCTTCTCTACTTCCGCTGTCCAGAGCAAAATAAGCCTGTAGAGCGTCCGCTGTTAAAAATCGCATAATGTTGCACTCCATTGACCCTTGGGGATCTTCAGTGCACTGACCTTTAGCTCAAAACGTTGTAAGAAACTATCGATGCAGTCGATTTTTTGGTTGAAATTAGGCAATCGTATCCGGTTTGTGGTCACAGGTGTACTAGATGATGTGTTTGGAGCGTCCAACTCCACTTTTCTTAGGGCGACAGCAACATCTATATCTTTCTGAATACGCAATTTCTCTATCTCCAAATCAGTTGCTTTCTGAGCAGTTGCAGCAGCTAATCTTAATTTTTCTTGCTCAGCGTCAATCTTTAGTTTTTCTAGCGCAAGAGCTTGTGCAAGATCTTTTTCTTTCTCTTCCATCTTCATTCTCTCCAATTTCTCCTTTTGTTCTAACTTGTCCTTCTCCAAATCTTGTGTCTTTTTCTTCTCATCATGTTCTAACTGAAGACGTTTTAATTCACGTTCATTCTGTCTTTCAATTCTTGCATTATAGCTGTCAAATTGTGCAGTAGCAAACGCCTCTAGTTCCGCTCCTGATTTATTAAATTTAATCCCAATTTCTATAAAGTCCTGAAACGAAGACATGGTTTCCTACCAGAAACTACTTTCTGCTCAAAATATAGTGATATTTATAATGATGAACAATACAAAACTCAATACCTATGTAAGTCGTACAAACCCACCAAGGACATAATTAGAATGTGTTAAATTATGGTGATATTGTTAATGAACACTGCAGTGCTCAATACCTGTTATAATAAAAGAAAAAAAAATATGCAAAGTTATGCCATGTATATCAATGGGTCCAGACAAATGTACAATGAAAAGATGAAGGCAATGATGTCAATTACAATGATGATGATGATGGTATATTTTCAAATACAACACACACAAAAACAAATCAAAATTAACTAAAATAAGACAACAAAAACAATATTCTATATTAACATGTTAAAAAAAAAATAATAACTATTAGACACTACAGATAATTCACAACTAAAACGAAACAACCGTCACATTAACAACTAAGGAGAAGAAGGTATAGAAAGCACTATTACAACAACTGACAATGTGAGACATATGTACGAAACAATAACAAAACGTAATACCTAACGCCACATCTAAACAAAAATGAAATGTTCGCAATGCAAAAAAGGACTATCAGTATGAATGCGTCAAAGCGCTAAAATTCCTTAAATGCAAACCTCACATAAACCTATAGAAAATCACCTTTCATCATACTTCCGAAGATGAATGAAAAAAATGATACCTAAAAAAAAAAAATGGCAACACTGAACATATAGAATAGAAAAAAAGAAAAATAGCAAAGATGGAGCACGCTATGAAAGCACAAGATGCTTTAAACAAGCTGTTAAAATGAAACTAGACGTATCTTAAAATACAGACTAAACTATTTTGGTCTGAACACGGCGTAACGTAGTTTACACTGTCTCGCATGAATCAGGAACACTGAGCCAAAATAGAAACTATCGTTCTGAAAACTTGTTTGATAATATGTCGTCTGGTCGAACTGTTTTATTTATTTCTTAATAATAAGGTCCGTAAAGTTTCTTTTATAGATTTATAAATGTTAGTACACGTATGGTCCCTGAAAGCCTTCAATGTTTTTGGAAAAACTAGGTCCTCCGTTCGTCTTTAAAATATTCCATAAACAGAAATCATGCGTGTTTGTTGATCTAAATTCCTGCTGCCGTTAAAGGTCACGGGGCGTGGCTAATTTGCCGCTGTGCGACAAAAACTTTCGCTTGCACGGGAAGCTCATTTGCCCGATTGCTGGTTTCACCGCAGTTTTTGCAAAAAGGTTCGTTTGCAAGATATTTCATATACACGAACAAAAAGTAATTGTTAAACAGCCCAGTTCTTCAAAACAGCTTAAAACACGTTGCCTTAAAAGTGCATCTGAACTCCGGTTTCATGTTCAATCATGTTATAGTTCAATTGATGCAAATGCATTTTAGATAAACTTGGTGCACATACTTAATTCAAGCATAAAACATCGCTAGGCACAAGGCTTGGCTACCCATCTGTTGAGGAGAGGTTATTTATATTTTGTGCTTATTCCTGCCTTTTGCGTTTGCACGACTGTTTGTTTGTATCCAATATAGATAGGAATGTAATGTCCAGGGTTCTTTCTTTACGTGCCTGGCGAATAAACATTAACTCTTAGTATTAACTTACTTTGTGCACACATCTCTTTCTCCAACGAAAGTAATAATAACTGAATGACGGTTTGTAACTTTAATGCACATGACGAAACTTCAAAATAGACCCATTGATGTGGTCAGGCAATAAGAACACAATCAAGATTAATAATAATAATAATAATAGTCACTCATTTGCATGAACAATTATGAATGTTAAATATGCCATACATTATAATACTTCCATGTAAAAACAGGAATATACATTAGGGCTATCCACACACGCCCAAACACACATCTTAACCGTAAAACGGCTGGACACTGACTGCCCCCTTCGCTGCTAACTCTCTCTGTTTTTTACCTGCCTTGTTAGCAAAACTTCCCCAGCCAGTCTCATCACGTGACATAGAGTGGCTATTGGGCGAAGCAGCGAAGTGCCAAACTGGTAATAAACTAATGCATTTTCTACTCCCAACAATGTTTATACAATACCAAACCTACCCACTATCCTGTTCTCACTGTTCTAGTCTACTATCATTTACTGGACACAGTATTAAGGTCCTTGTCTTGTTGGATTCGGCCTATACTGCTTGATAGAAATACAACAGAAGTGATTGCGTCATTAATAGGCTGAACTGCCCATGGTGGACCTCTGGTGTCATGTATTGTGGTTCGCACTGTTGACCTGCCATTGAAACATCATTTTATGATGATGCGTAGATGGCAGGGCGGATAGTGTGATTCGCTTGCATGGCTAGGCGGGGTTGTCGCACGGAAGGTCCAGTGTTCAAATCCTGGGTAAGCCACTCATGTCTGTTGTTTTTCTGTTGTCTGGTGTTCTACTTCTTTATTTCCTGCGAGTGCCTGATAACATACCTTTATATTTGTTTCGTATTAATTTACTGTTTACAGGCCTCAGGTTTCCCTCCCTTATTTGTAATAAATGTTTGTACAATACCAAACCTACCCACTATCCTGTTCTCACTGTCCTAGTCTACTATCATTTACTGGACACAGTATTAAGGTCCTAAGGGTCTTGTTGGATTCGGCCTATACTGCTTGATAGAAATACAACAGAAGTGATTCCGTCATTAATAGGCTGAACTGCCCATGGAGGACTTCTGGTGTCGTGTATTGTGGTTCGCACTGTTGACCTGCCATTGAAACATCATTTTATGATGATGCGTAGATGGCAGGGCGGATAGTGTGATTCGCTTGCATGGCTAGGCGGGGTTGTCGCACGGAAGGTCCAGTGTTCAAATCCTGGGTAAGCCACTCATGTCTGTTGTTTTTCTGTTGTCTGGTGTTCTACTTCTTATTTTTCCTGCGAGTGCCTGATAACATACCTTTATATTTGTTTCATATTAATTTACTGTTTACAGGCCCTTATGTGTAATAAATGTCTTATTTCTGTGCATTGTCTACAATCTGGTTACGTCTAATGACAGTTAAGATGGACAGTAGTTTTGTTTCCAGTCGCCATCTTCATTATTATTATCTTCATTATTACCATTGCCTTTCATTCTCTATGGTACATAAAGCTGCACCTGTTACCGGCCGCGAGATTCCTATTTTGGACCATCTTTAACAACTTTGCCATTGAAGTTCTTGTAATCTAGTTCCTTTGGCTGCTTTCTCTACCGTCCTACTCCTGGTCAGTGGTCTGACTTCAATACTTTGCTTTCACCACACGACGTCGCGGCCATAAGGATTCCTCCTGGACTCTAGCCTTTTGTTCCTTACGTAAATATTGCATTTTCTTACATTTTTGTTATAGTCTTGAGAAGTGAGCTTTACCTTAACTTTATAACCATGAGGACCAGTTGTGCTTTTTTTCTGAGTTCGTCTCTCTCTCTCTCTCTCTCTCTCTCTCTCTCTCTCTCTCTCTCTCTCTCTCTCTCTCTCTTTCTCTCTCTCTCTCTCTCTCTTACAATATCTTTGGTCGGCTTGAATTTGCTAGGAATACACAGCTACGACCGGCATAGATAACAGGACCAACAAAGGCAAACCCTTTCAAGATCGTCACCAGCTTGTAAGAAACAGTAAACAACTGTTCAGCTAAAGGAAGAATACCTGATTTAAAAACAAAGTGAAGAAATAAATAACAGAACTATGAAATTAGTAGCATATTTTAAGTATAATTTTGCAAAGTTTACAACTGGTAAATTGGTATACGAAACATACAGTACACAGAAGTTTTAAAAACTGTCAAATGTATCTCTAGTTATAAAGAAACAAACAAGATACCTATTGACAATTCACAATATTTTACTTGAAGACAACATCGCAAAAATCTAAATTTGCATAAATGTATAATATATAATAGCCCTTTCAGTCATAACTGACCATGTTAATGCGCTCCTGAGGTGACAGCCCTCAGCTGCTTATTTTCCTGGTGTTCCTTTCGATGTTTTCTCCTCTCTTCTGCTTATTGTGTGAGCTTCTTTTCACCCAATCTGAGGTGGCGCCGCAGATAGCATCGCCACTTGGTGCGATCGTCAGCCTCATCCTCCCAGGTTGCTGGATTTATGTCCAGTGCCCTCATGTCTCTCTTGCACACAGAATCTCAACTGCGGTCGCCCAACTGTTCTTTTGCCACATGCATAAATGTAAGGTACAACTAAATTGCCGTTAGTTCACTCTATCCTACGTGACCACAACAGTGACAGCTCCAGGTTAATATACCAGAGAAAGACGGTTCAGGAATATACAATTCAAGAGCGGGCTGACAGTGTTCGGAGCTTCGGGGCAAAAAAGGCCATTGATCCTTGATCATGATCATCGATTCTATATGGAGAGGTTAGGGGTGCGTGAACCACTCTACAACTGTAAGCTCTCGGGCAGTGTCTGAAGTACGCAACGTTCAGTCTATACTTGATGCAATCTAAATGCTGGATACGCATATAGCAACCTTATGTCTGTCCCAGCAAATCGTCAGCTACGTCATTTTTTCTGATGTGATTGGTCCACGAGCCCCAGCTAGTTTCCGGGGGTCTCTGAATAGACAAAGAAACAACCGTACTATTGCGCCTTGAGACATATCGTATACGGCCACTGATACGAGGTCGTTGCTAGGGCTGGCAACTTCATCATTTAAAACTAATGAATATTTTATGTAGGCTTCCTGCAAGGGAATCATCTGCAGATGTGGCTCCATGATCCGCAGGGAGAGCGAATGAAAATGATGATGATGATGAATGATAGACCTGCGAACCATTTGGGGGTTCTTCAGTTGGACCAAAGAGGTCTAGCTTGACGTCATCAATGTTTACATAATACCACGCAGTTTTGCCGAGCGTGCACTCTTTCATCGTTAATTTATTTTATATTCCAATGACCTAGGTACAACATTAGTTTAGTTTCCAGTTGAAAAATGTGACGTTTATTTATGTGGCATACACATCTCAGTGATGAACAAGGAATACGTCGAATACGCTGGAGGTGGATAAGACACTCACTGAGGACACTTGTTGATAGCATTACAATGCAGTCCCTTTTTCTGGAATACCCAGGGTAAGAGAGGGAGGGAGACAAAAGAACTCACTGATAAGATAACTGACGACAGACATGAAGCGGATAAAGAAAGCATGAGAAGACCTTGAACTGATGGCACGAGACAGGAAAAACTGGCATAAATTTGCTGAAGGCCTTTGCTCCTTGGGAAGGATGTGGTAAAATGGGATGTTATAAATATTTATAGGGGACTTAGTGTACTGACTGAGATCAGCTGTGAAGGTATCTGTATCTAATAAGTGTAGTGTATTACAGATGACCTTACTTGCTACCACATATTTATACCTCAGTCAGAATTATTCTGGAATATTGTGATGACTACGTTGAATGTCTAGGGTTTTGTAAATGATGCAGTGTAAGTCACAACAATAACAGACAGATAAACAAGTTAATTTATTCCACTACACTTGACAACATTTTGACACTCACATACATATAACACTCTATGATACTATCTTAAATGAGTCACTGGTAAATTTTCAAATATATATGTATTAAGTACTTTCACTAATAGAGATCCTGATTCAACTACACAGTGAACCAGGAATCATAATAAAATGTAATCACAATTTATATGTACATAATTTATAAATATGAATCTTGTAATGACATATTTTATTAGTATTATACTATGTGTGTCAGTTGTGTAGTGGTACTATGAGGTAATACTGGTTTTGTATTTTCAAGCTATGTTGGTATTTGTCATCATGACTTCAAGTGTTTGTTTCTGTTGGAACTAGTATTGGAGATGTTCTCAGTTCCTGGCATTAAAACAATTAATTTCCCCTCTTATTTTTATACACTGTCAGTTTAAGATGGGGTTACATAATGTTGAGCTCCGCTGGCCACATAGGCTTATCTTTCGTGATGGCGGCAGGAAAAGACTCCTCTGCTCGATTGCTCCCCTGTGTTCTGGAGACACCTCACTGTTAGCTATATGGACCAAGGAGTATGCTGTCCGCCTCTGGATTCAGCAAAGCTCAGACCAGGTGCTGCTCAATAACTTTAGGACCACAGTCCCTGAAACAAGAAGGTTGTACCTCCTACTTCAGAACTAATTTATACTCTATTTTTACATTGAGCACAATACATAACAAACACTGAGTTCAGAGCGGTAGGCCAACTGCTATCTTCATCTGAAACATTTTACACCAGTATTCTCCTCCCTAATGGTTACTACGCCTCTGCAATTTCATCTGTAAGTTCTTCTATTCAATAGGATAGGTGTCAGTGTACTATTTGGTAATTCCATGTAGTTTTACTTTTCTCCGACACCTTCTGTTCAGGTTGGAGCATTATATATATATATATATATATAGGCCTTGCCTCAGGTTTGCTACTGAACCACCACATATACAGACATAAATTATTAATTTACATTCAATTTTCATTAAAAAGATATCAAATATTTCAAGCTTACCACAATTCATGGAAATAATAAACAGATACGTTGACTGGTGAAGAATAATGGCACAAATTCCGACCTGCCTCTGTCTCAGGCTTTTATTTAGAAATATATAACCTGATTCTCAACGCACTGTTGCTTTAGAAAGTATTTTTGAAAATCTGGTGTTGAACTGACGCGTCTAAGTGACTATATTGACGAGTCTAACCAATCGTGCCATGTTTACCCAAGCGTTTGAAAAAAACAGTACCCTTCCATCCGTCTCCCCTAACAACGAAAAGTAGTATTTATAGTCCGACTAATCGTGTTTAGCCTTACATTTATTTCTATCCAATCAAATAGGATTTAACATGGGGACCTCTTTCCCGTACAATGGTGGTTTAAAAATCTGCCACTGAGCGATTCTGATTTTGGTGTTGTCTGACAGCACCATTATTTTATTTTGGCTATAACTTGTTAATTCCTAGACTATTTGCATAACACTTAACATATTCTTTGTCAGCAAGTCCTAAGGAACCCAAATATATAAGTTTTATGGGGCTAAGTGGCGGCGTTCAAAATATGTATTTTCCAGGATAGTCGTGCTGTTACCACCTCCTCACTTCCAAACTTTTAGGGTGTCTGCTGTACTGTCATACTAATGTCAGGATTTCGGACATAAAACAGTAGAATGTCATGTTTCCCAATAAGCATTTTTCAGGTTTTTAAACATACTCTCGTAGTTGTAGTGTTTTTTATCACTGTCCATCTGAAAAAAAAGTATTGCGTCTGGCCTTACGCTTGTTAGGGGTGGCATTAATATCACGAGACGCGTGTTTAGTGTTGCATGTGTTCCTCCGATCAGCCCTCCCTTCTTTCTATCCTTAGTCCATCTGTCTTTCGTTTTTGGTAACGTAGTGTGATTAATGCTAGTATTAATTTAGGTCATTAATCAGCTTGCGTATCTCAAGGTTTTTCTTAGAACTGCAGTACCCGTTTTATTGTGTTGTGGAAACGCGTGTATGATGCAGTAGGCTTACTATCAACGTGAAAGCGTTACAATTTTGCAGACGGAGCATAAAAAGGGGGATCTCGAGTACCGTCATTGTGACAGCACTGTTCTTTACCATTCTTCTTTCCTTTTATAGAATTTATTTGTTAGGCTTTACATTTACCTTTTAATTTATATATGTGGATTTAGAATGTTCCACGACAAATTCTCCCCACTTAAAACAGACGTTATATGTCAGTCTATAATTCTATATACACATAAAGAAATTTATTATTATTTCTGGGGCTTACAGTGATTCTCATCACACGGATGGCGGCTTAAAAAATCCGCTCCCAGATTTGTTTTTCCACTTATATACTCTATGCAAAACTCATATGGCTGGATCAATAATGACCAACGGAGTAATCTAGAATTCTCATGTCTAGCCTGCGCTAGAAATGACAAGGGTTTGTGGTCCGTTTGCAACTTAAATGCCTTTCCATACAGATAAATATTGAATTTCTTTATCGCCCATATTACTGCAAGACATTCTTTTTCGCTAGTTGAGTAGTTGGTTTCAGCTTTATTCAACTTTCTGCTAGCATATGCCACTGGGCTTAGTTCCCCATCCAATGCATCTGATTTCTGTAGCAGAGTTGCACCTAACCAAATATTACTGGCATCCGTCCTTACTATGAATTCTTGACTTAAGTCAGGTAATTTCAAAATAGGTTTACTTGTGAGCTTTTCCTTCAATTCTTGGTAAGCCATTTCACATTGTGGTGTCCATGTAATTCGATCTGGATTTCCTTTACGTGTCAAATCAGTTAACGGTGCACATATGGAATTAAAGTTTTTGATATACTTTTGGTAAAAACCACATAATGAGACAAAGGATCTCACGTCTTTCTTGGTTTGTGGTCTCGGAGCTTTCTTTAGTTTCTCTAAATTCTTGGGGTCAGGGGTCATGTTTCCCTGATAGACTGTTTGTCCCAAGAATTCTAATTCTTTACATCCAACGCAACATTTGGTTGGTCGGGCTGTTAAATTCGCTTCTCTAAGTCGATTAAACAGCATGTTCAGAGAGTCAATGTGTTCCTCAAAGGTTTCTGTTGCTATAAGGATATCATCCATGAAATTTGTGATACATGGATTATTCAGAGGGTCCAATAATTTTCTCATCAATCTAGAGAAGACACTAGGTGCATTCTTCAATCCAAATGGCAATCTGTTAAACTCATAATGTCCTTCTGATGTACTAAAAGCTAGGTATGGTCTAACCTCAGGCTTTACTGGAATCTGATAGTATCCTTTACTCAGATCCACTTTTGAGAAATATTTAGCTTTATTTAGCCTGGCAAACAACTGATTTGTATCCGGCAATGGATCCACCTGTCCTTCTGTAATAGCATTCAGTCTCCTGTAATCTATACAGAGTCTATGTTCTCCAGAGGGCTTCCTTAAGAGTACAACACCGGAACTATACGAAGATTCACTGTGTGAAATAATTCCTTCCTTCAACAAATAGTCAATCTCTTCCTTCAAAGCTTTCTCCTTAGCAAACGGAATCGAATATGGTTTCATACAGACAGGTGTGGGGTCTATCAGTTTCATATCATATTCCAATAGGTTGTATGCCCAGGTCGGTCTGTTAACACCTCTGTATGATTATCTAGAACCTGTTGCACTCTCTCTTTCTGAGTTTTCGTTAAATGTGTACTGATTTTCACCTGTGCCGCTGTCTCACAGGGGTGTAATGGATATTCAAATGATGAAAGTGGTTCCTTTTTCATCTCCATGGCAATGGACAAGGTCAACAAGTGTGTCTCTTCCTGATGTTCTCTTTCCAAATATTTCTTCAGGAGATTCACATGATAGATTTTTTTCTTTCCCCTTCTTATCTATCTTATAATTGGTTCTAGACACCTTCTCTAGAACTGTATATGGACCTTGCCATCCAATTTGTAACTTATTCTGACTACCGGGTAGAAGAAGCAGTACCTTCTCTCCCACAGCCAAATTTCTGTCTTTAGCTTTCCTGTTATAATAGGCAGCATGTTTCTTCCTGGCTTGTTTCAAATTTTCATTGGCAAGTTTCCAGCCAGTTTTTAAACGAGTGGTCAGCTCATTCACATATTGGTATGAAGATGTAATATTTTCCTCTGCCTTTTCATCCGTCCACGTTCTTAACAGCGCTACATATGGACCTTTAATTTTGTGGACCTATTTGTCCATGCACCGGTATGGTCTCTTCCACTTGAAGCGCTATAGTGATGATTTTTCTTCCCAGAATTATCATTCACAAAACGACCGCTACCAATTTTCCTCTTGGGGCTGTCTCCCCACTTAAAATTCTTGATGAGAGATTTCCTCTCTACATCCTCTTCCTCCAGTTTGTTTAAGTCCGATTGAGGGATTTTCGGCTTATCCTGGGGTAAGACATCTTTTTGCACTTTCCGCATAGTGGCCATTGTAAAACAGTTAAGTGAAGCTTGTCCGTGAAAAGGGGCTTCCCATTCCCTTTGGTCCACTTTATCAAATTTATTTTTCTTTTTATTATCAGGCCTAATTTTGCCCCTTGGCGTGTCCAGGTCCTGATCACTGTTCCCACTTGTGGGTGTTCCCTCATGTGCTATGCTACACCTCTCTACAAAATTCTCAATGTCCCATCTTGCCTTGGGCCAATAATAATTGTGAGCCACCTTTTGGATGATGGTACCTATTTTCTCATGGTCCCCATCTGGTTTCACATGTAGGCTCCTTATTAATTCTGCCCTATATCTTTTAGGAAGTACCAGCTGTCCCTGACCTTTGGATCTAGCTCCAGTCTTCCTATACATCAACTTGTTTTTCATGTAAAAATCTCCCTTGCCTGGAGTTGTATAACAAGTTGACAATTTCCTGAAACAAGGCTTGAGGGTCTTATCCCCAGCCTGTGCCTTCCTCAACTCTTCTGGAGTGGTATTTAACAGAATATCCTCCTCCTTTCTTGAGGTCGACCTGACCTGAAGGGTGGCCATAACTATAGGGTTCCTTCTGCAACGGTCAGTGTCATGATTGTTCATCTTACAATTTTTACACCACCTTTTCCCTTGGTTGAAAGATTTTCTTTCATCATATTTCCTTTCATCGAATTGTGGGGTTTTATTTTTATTGTCATACCGTGGCCTATCAAATTGGTGCTTACCTTTGTTTTGATCTCTAGGATCAAATTTATTAAAGTTCTGTGGTGCCCTAAAATTTTCTACCTGTTTCTTTTTGTTACCTGATACCTCTGCCTGAGCTGCTTGATATCTTTCTGCAACATTTAGCAACTCACCCAGCCTCTCTGCACCTTGTTCCATGAGAAACTTTCTCAGGTCTGGAGCCATGGACTCTCTTAGTTGTTCTATAAGGACCATTTCCTTAAGATCTTGGGTTTTCCCCAGAGAAGTCCATTTCTCCAAGTATGTCTCTATCCGTGCAGAGAACTGGTGATAGGTTTCACCTGACAGTAGTTTAGCATTCCTAAATTATTTTCTATAAAATTCTGCGTTCTTTTCATATCTTAACAAAAGAGCCTGCTTTAGCATCATAATTTTCCTGATCACCTCTGCTCATTTTGGCAAAAACTTCATAAGCTGCCCCACGAAGCCCTTGAGATAACTTTAAGCTCCACCTTTCTCTCTCTAACCCATACGTGGTAGCTAATAGTTCATATCTATTTAGATAGCTCTCAATATCATCGTCTTTCTCAACAAAATGATCTAAATGAAAGTTCATAGCTGAGGTTGAGGCTCCCTGACTAGCTGTGGCATCAGAGGTAAAGGGGCTGGCACCATTTTCAGGAGCATGGCCTTGAAACTCAAACTCCCTTAGTCGTAACTCATGTTCCCTTTGTAATCTCTTCTCCTCCTTTTCTGCTTCCCTCTCTGCAGCTAATCTCTTGTCTTCCCTTTCTGCAGCTAATCTTTTTTTTTTCTCGGCTTCCCTTTCTGCAACCTGTCTTCTTTCCTCTGCTTCCAATTTCTTAGCCTCAGCCTCAATCTGCAACCTCTTAATTTCTTTTTCAGCCTCTAACCTTCTTTCAGCCTCTTTTTCTAATCTTCTTTCTTCCCGTTCAATATATTTGTCACATTCAGCAGTGACATAAGCAATCATAATTTGCCCGTCCATTCCTAACTCTTTCGCAGTCTGTACAGCAGCAGATCGAAATTTGGCCAGGTCCGCCATTTTCTAACAGATAAATGTCTAAAATATTTAACTAAACAATTTTATATATGACTAATTAACTCAGGACAACACAGGCACTGAGAGCTCAACCTTATTTATTTTCACCCAAGGATACCTTTTAAATTGTATTATTCCCTGAAGTGAATTACCCCCAATATTTATAATAGGGAAAGATTCAAAATCCCGGACAGGACCCCAATATATGTGGTAAAATGGGATGTTATAAATATTTATAGGGGACTTAGTGTACTGACTGAGATCAGCTGTGAAGGTATCTGTATCTAATAAGTGTAGTGTATTACAGATGACCTTACTTGCTACCACATATTTATACCTCAGTCAGAATTATTCTGGAATATTGTGATGACTACGTTGAATGTCTAGGGTTTTGTAAATGATGCAGTGTAAGTCACAACAATAACAGACAGATAAACAAGTTAATTTATTCCACTACACTTGACAACATTTTGACACTCACATACATATAACACTCTATGATACTATCTTATATGAGTCACTGGTAAATTTTCAAATATATATGTATTAAGTACTTTCACTAATGAAATAGAGATCCTGATTCAAACTACACAGTGAACCAGGAATCATAATAAAATGTAATCACAATTTATATGTACATAATTTATAAATATGAATCTTGTAATGACATCTTTTATTAAGATTATACTATGTGTGTCAGTTGTGTAGTGGTACTATGAGGTAATACTGGTTTTGTATTTTCAAGCTATGTTGGTATTTGTCATCATGACTTCAAGTGTTTGTTTCTGTTGGAACTAGTATTGGAGATGTTCTCAGTTCCTGGCATTAAAACAATTAATTTCCCCTCTTATTTTTATACACTGTCAGTTTAAGATGGGGTTACATAATGTTGAGCTCCGCTGGCCACATAGGCTTATCTTTCGTGATGGCGGCAGGAAAAGACTCCTCTGCTCGATTGCTCCCCTGTGTTCTGGAGACACCTCACTGTTTGCTATATGGACCAAGGAGTATGCTGTCCGCCTCTGGATTCAGCAAAGCTCAGACCAGGTGCTGCTCAATAACTTTAGGACCACAGTCCCTGAAACAAGAAGGTTGTACCTCCTACTTCAGAACTAATTTATACTCTATTTTTACATTGAGCACAATACATAACAAACACTGAGTTCAGAGCGGTAGGCCAACTGCTATCTTCATCTGAAACATTTTACACCAGTATTCTCCTCCCTAATGGTTACTACGCCTCTGCAATTTCATCTGTAAGTTCTTCTATTCAATAGGATAGGTGTCAGTGTACTATTTGGTAATTCCATGTAGTTTTACTTTTCTCCGACACCTTCTGTTCAGGTTGGAGCATTATATATATATATAGGCCTTGCCTCAGGTTCGCTACTGAACCACCACATATACAGACATAAATTATTAATTTACATTCAATTTTCATTAAAAAGATATCAAATATTTTAAGCTTACCACAATTCATGGAAATAATAAACAGATACGTTGACTGGTGAAGAATAATGGCACAAATTCCGACCTGCCTCTGTCTCAGGCTTTTATTTAGAAATATATAACCTGATTCTCAACGCACTGTTGCTTTAGAAAGTATTTTTGAAAATCTGGTGTTGAACTGACGCGTCTAAGTGACTATATTGACGAGTCTAACCAATCGTGCCATGTTTACCCAAGCGTTTGAAAAAAACAGTACCCTTCCATCCGTCTCCCCTAACAACGAAAAGTAGTATTTATAGTCCGACTAATCGTGTTTAGCCTTACATTTATTTCTATCCAATCAAATAGGATTTAACATGGGGACCTCTTTCCCGTACAATGGTGGTTTAAAAATCTGCCACTGAGCGATTCTGATTTTGGTGTTGTCTGACAGCACCATTATTTTATTTTGGCTATAATTTGTTAATTCCTAGACTATTTGCATAACACTTAACATATTCTTGGTCAGCAAGTCCTAAGGAACCCAAATATATAAGTTTTATGGGGCTAAGTGGCGGCGTTCAAAATATGTATTTTCCAGGATAGTCGTGCTGTTACCACCTCCTCACTTCCAAACTTTTAGGGTGTCTGCTGTACTGTCATACTAATGTCAGGATTTCGGACATAAAACAGTAGAATGTCATGTTTCCCAATAAGCATTTTTCAGGTTTTTAAACATACTCTCGTAGTTGTAGTGTTTTTTATCACTGTCCATCTGAAAAAAAGTATTGCGTCTGGCCTTACGCTTGTTAGGGGTGGCATTAATATCACGAGACGCGTGTTTAGTGTTGCATGTGTTCCTCCGATCAGCCCTCCCTTCTTTCTATCCTAAGTCCATCTGTCCGTTCGTTTATGGTAACGTAGTGTAATTAATGCTAGTATTAATTTAGGTCATTAATCAGCTTGCGTATCTCAAGGTTTTTCTTAGAACTGCAGTACCCGTTTTATTGTGTTGTGGAAACGCGTGTATGATGCAGTAGGCTTACTATCAACGTGAAAGCGTTACAATTTTGCAGACGGAGCATAAAAAGGGGGATCTCGAGTACCGTCATTGTGACAGCACTGTTCTTTACCATTCTTCTTTCCTTTTATAGAATTTATTTGTTAGGCTTTACATTTACCTTTTAATTTATATATGTGGATTTAGAATGTTCCACGACAAAGGAGAAGGCTGAATATGATGCTGATCTTGATAATGATGAGGCACATAAGTAATCAAGAACTCTGATTGGGTTGATCGATATTCTAACTATAGTATAGTACGGTAATTGTGTCAGTGAAACAAGTAGTGTGAAGTCTTATGCTGACGTAGATCACAGAAAGTTGTTACTTGGTAATAAAAAGAAAATTTGTGAACGAAAGATAGAGGTAGATACGTATGAAAGAAAATATATAGTACGTCTTACTGGACAAAAGATAAGGAAAATAGACAACGTTGCGGCTGTGGCCGTGCAATACTGTTAGTTGTTTCATCTGTCTGTTCGTTAGTGTGTTAGTGTTTGTTGACTGTTCGTTTTTGTAGAATGGAAGATTAGTCTATCCGGTGTGTTTGTTAGTCTGTCAGGTATTATTCTTTCTGATGACGATTTCTTTTGTCGATGATTCTCAAAATGTATCAATGTTAGATTATATCAGGTTATGTGTCTTTACTTGAAGAGTCGTATAGTGACGAAGTTTTAATACGGTGTTGTCAACTTGGGTTGTTATTTGTCTTGAGAGATTGAGGCTGATGGAAACCTCATTTCCCAGGTTCTCCTGAGTAGCCTGCCGATGACTAGTTTTTGTTTTAAATGAATGATTGTCACCAAACATGAACGCACACCAATATAGGTTATGATGATGTAGACTTTACAACATGGAAAGCTGTGACGTCACGACAGTTACAAGCATTGGTTTAAAAAAAGATTCAGGAAAACGTTTTATAATTCTGTTTATTTAGCTGAATAGGCTCATTACGTGCCGCTATTTCTTATGGATTTGCTTTGATACAACATGATTCAAATATTCAGCAACATCATACAGTTCCTAATCATTTCTCGTACGATTAATAAAGAGTGATTTAGTCTTGTCTGTCTTCTTCCATTTGACATCTACCATATTTACTAGCAACGAATGGTTGGGTTTCTGTATCACTTTCTAAAATGCAACTGTAGCGGTTCTCATCTATTTGAAATCTCTGGTAACTTAAATTGTCAATTTCTCTGGTAGCATATCTTGTCTAGGCTTTTACTCTGGTAACAGCCATTTTTAATGTTTCTCGATTTGACGAAGATAAATGTTTCTCTAAACTTTCACCTACGTTCCATCGTTCTGCTTGAGCTGGTATAAATTCACAAAGTACATAGATTCGTTAGCTCTCGTAATTTTGGGAAAATCATGAATAGAAAAACGTAGTGTGTGGTTGTTGGAGACTGGTAGTCTTTTGGAGAGATCTCAATACACTTGCTTCTATCTATGAATTTTGAAGTTCTTCTGGCCGAAAGAGTAGCACTACCGTCTTAACGTCTCTCTGCAGTATATATCTACATGGTTGTCTTCAAGCTCCTTCTACCTGCCTCTTTTATACCCCTACTTGTTTTTCAACCGTTCCCACGCACTTTCTGCCGGCTGACTGACATTGTCTCGTGTCAAACCGTGCTGACATTTTATTATTTAAGTGCGTATGAACGATTCTAAAAGCAGCTCTAAAACAAAATCCATGGTGATATCACGAGAAGAAAGAAAACATCAGATTAAGTTGGGAGAACAGGTCCTGGAGCAGGTCGACCACTTTAAATATCTCGGAGCTATTATAGACCGAAAGGGAGGCATCAAAGAAGAGTTGGCCACTCGAAAAGCAGCGGCTGGGAGACTTTTTCAGGTCATAAATCGTGGATTCCTCAGCAAGAAAGAGGTTGGTAAGAAAACGAAGATGGCTGTATACCGCTCCACCTATGTCCCAGTCTTGACATATGGATGCGAGTCGTGGGCAATGACTACAACCCACAAAAGCCAGATCCAAACCTCAGAAATGAGGTATCTGAGGAAAGTGGGTGAAGTAACAAGAAGAGACATGGTCCGCAACCAGACGATCCGTCAAGGCCTAAAATCCCATCCGCTGCAGACCCAAATAGAACAGTCCCAACTAAGATGGTTTGGCCATGTCTGCAGAATGGGAGAAGATCGGCTACCACGACAAGCATGGGAAACAAAGAGCCAGGGATCCAGACCTCCAGGACGACCCAGAGTCCGCTGGGAGGACAACATTTAGACAATCTTTGAAGGACCGAGGACTAGAATGGAACCAGGCCAGGAAGAAGACAGCTGATAGAATGGTCTGGCGCTCTCTCTTCCAAACCTCTACACCTCACGGTAGAAGGGGAACGACTAAGTAAGTATGAACGATTCTAAACCTATTATAGTGATTAACTCAGTTGGGAACTTTCCTCATATAATTTGAGAACCACTGCTGATGCAACTCACATGTCTTGTCATAATGATCTGGTCTTCTAACTTAGTTAGGGACTTTCCCTATATAATTTAAAAACCGCTTCTTATGCAATCTTTCTGTCACGTACCACGGACTTTCCACTCGTCAGTTTTGTCACATGTTGTGTCTTTGTGTTCTATTTTCTTCGTGCGGTCATCTCGCCTCTTAGTTTTATTCAAACTAAAATCTAATTGACCTAGATAATTTGTCGTTTAAAACAACTGTCTGGTCATTGTGATCTGTTCTGAATGCTACTTATTTTATCGTTGTATGTTCTCTTTATATTCGTCATCTACCAAATCGCCTGTGCTTCGCACGCGGCTACACGGCCAAGAGGCCTTCGTCAGGGAAAGGAAAGAAAGTTAGAGCTAAGATGGACACGTAAGAAAAATAAATAAAAATGTGTACTACCCTTAAAATGGACTGCGACCTAGTGTGTCCAGTGATAAGAAAGCGCACCACAAGAACACGGCTCATCTTCCTCTGAACGAAAGATGCCGTACTTGTCAGCCATACTGCCTAGATTATATAACCACTTTTCAGCTACAAATGCTTTCATCTAACATGACCTCTGTTAGCATCATTTGAACTGCCGAGGGATTTTTAACGTGCGCAACTTGCACACGAGACCTCCTATTTTTTCGCCCTTATCCGAGAAGGCTAGGCATCCGATCTCACTACTCAGGAGATCAGAGTTTGAGGTTGGCATAATTATGAACCGCTGCTTCTGAGAGAAAAAAAAATTCCATTAATTATATTCTCTAACCTGGGAGCTAACCCGGTAACTTTTAGAATTAGAGGCAGACGCCATACTGCATAGCCAATTCAACCCCTTTGGAAATCGTAAAGAGTTGGTCATTCGGCCGCAGCCCTGGCAACATTTAAAAATTAGGAAATATACCCACCATAAAAAATATTTATAGAATGTGCGATTCCTGTATACACACATTGGAATTCTCGTCGGTGCTACGGAGTTTGCACACTGTGCTGAGATCCTCCTTGTGAGATCTAAGGGATGAGATTGGAGCACAGATGGAGTTGTCCGTGCGCAATGAAGATGGTCGTCGAAACCAATTATCCCTTCCCTTTTAGCTCCTTATGGAACTATCACACGCATCTGGCCTCTTGAAGAAGGCCTACACCAGAGCATCTATGTGCCCTTGCAACAGTCGTTTCTGTTGCTCTTGGTTTTACATGATGAAGTTACCAGCCTCATGCACGCCTCCTTTGAGTATCCTCTTACGAAAAGCCCTGTCATTTATGTCTCCTAATAGACCCCCTAATAGTTCGTCTGTGGCCTGATGGATATGAACGCAGTTTCATAATCCAGATATACCAGGTTCGAAACCTGCTGCAGGCGGTTTGGTAGCAGATCGCTTTGTGTGGATTTTTAACAATGGTATAAGCGCCGTACCGTTCAGAAAGCAATGGCAAACTACTGAATGAAAAAAAAATTGCCTAGAAAAATCACAAACAGCCAATAACAGTTGGGGTTGATTGCCACGTCCTGTAAAGGATAAGCAACTAACTTTTTAATAGACCCCCAGGAGTTATATGGGGCGTAATCTCTATACCTAAGGTTAATTGCATTATTCTTATGAAGCAGTTCATGAGAATAATTACATCAAATTTTCATACTGGCTTGTCACAGCAACTCGTATTTCCACTACCGGCTAACCATCATGGTAATGTCTTTAAAATGCGTTCAGTCTACCTTACCACAGAATGCATCTAATAATACACCTAGTATACAAGGTGGTTTTAAAATATTTGTTACTTTTTTAAAACTGTTTCTGTTCAAAACCCTGAAGCATTTCCATGTGGTGCATCCCGGAAACAGGTAACATTCGCCAATGCTTCATGAATCGATTAGACACACCTACAATACGATTCTCTTTGTGGTGGACACACCTAAAACACGAGTCCACCATTACACACAAAACTTGGGAGTTTGGTTTTGTTTGGTTTTAAGAACCAAGTGAAACTCTTGACTCCAACTCAACACCTTTCGGAATGGCAGAAAAGCCACAGAAAAAGCCTTGGTCTACAATGTAGATAATGCCAAGGACTCTTCAACTTGGCATTGGAGGCAAACATAAGTGACAAGCTCAGCAACCTGGCTAAACCCAAGTAATTGTTAGAGCGGAAATACGTAAATCCTAACTGAAGATGCTACATTTTTTTTTTTTTACTTAGAGTAGAGCAATCTTCCTGTTAACTTTGTCAGTGAAGAAGGCGATGCTAATGATGATGAAGTATTTTTATAGTTGTTTCTCTTAAAGCAGTGTTGATGGTGGTGATTAGTTATGAAGATGTCAATGGCAGAAGTGGTCACTGGGATAACAACAGCGATCAGGTAGTAACAATAGTGGTTGTGATGTGGGCCATTAGCACTTACACTCGCCAAGTTAACACATAGAAACGCTTATGACAAGAAAGATGAATTTGGAAAAATGTGGTCGTTGTTGTGACGATGAAAGCGTTGGATACAATGATGATTACAGTTGTGATGTGGGCTTAAGCACTCCCACATTCACCAGGTTAAAACATACAGACGCTTATGACTAGAAAGGCATATTTGAAAAGTAAATAGAGGCATTTTTTAAACAAATTCCGCAGAGGCCATCTATATCAGTGGTAGCTTCTTAAATCCACAACAGATAAACCATTTACATAGTAAAAGAGAACTATCGAACTACATTTATGACATATATTGTATCTACGACAGGCAACTTTCTACAGCGATGGTAAACATTTACAGTTTAGATAAAAAATATATCTTCCTCTTCGTTATTAACGTAGATATAAAAACATTATCAGTTACAGATAAATTTAAGAAAATTTACTACAAACGTGAACCATGGAAGCTTTTGAAAGCACCGACACTAAAGTTGTATGCTGCCAGTTATAGTTTTATAGCTAAAAGTAAGACACATGGTTTTATATATAAACATATTGCCACATTATGACAGGAAAGACTGTAGTTTAGGAGCAAACATTACAGTAAGCCCGAAGAAGAAAAATCAAATAACGTTAAAATACTGCCGGAACCATCCGCCACAATAAGATCATAGGAATCGTCAAGCAACATTTGCTAAATTTTGGGAGTTCGTGATGAATTAGTTCGTTAAGCCTCAAACACATCTCTTCCCGACAGAAAAATATGTTATCAGAGTGTTTTCTTCTCTTTAAATAGGAGTTCTCCACCTTCAACCAAGACATAAGGTCCATCAGTTTTATAGAAGACCTTCTGGTCTGGTGAATGATGATCTTATCTGGGACAAAATGGCAGCCGAACGGAAGTTCAATACTGGCAAGACGACCTAGAGAAAGCGACGAGGGCGTCTGAAAACCAATTAGTCAGCGTTGTTTGTTTGAGCAGTGCTTCTGGTAGCCTCCAATCTGATACCGAGGCCCGTGATAAACATGTTGATAACCGTGATAATGAACACCAGTACAATGGTGACATAGTTGAGGTGGGAGGTTATGCTGTGGCTTTGATAGCTCATTTTTCTCCGTTTCTTCTCGGCAGCTGTGGTTGTCCCATTAGAGTTTTCTGTCCCCTGAAAAAAATATGCAGGGAGTCAAGTTATGTTTCTGAAGAATTTGTTTGCTATACATAAGACCATATATATACTGCGGTCCAGTGTTAGCTTACAGCGGTTTTGCCGCTTTGTAACTTATTTTTCTTTGTTCAATACACTGATGTTACTCTTCGTTTATATTACTTTAAGAAATACACGATTGATCTAATAACGAAGGAATTCTAACTATATATATAATAAGTCAGCGAAATTCCTCTTGTTATTATACAGCTCTGTTCAAGTGTATTTAAGACATTGCATGAGACATACGGATGTAGTACATTCAAAAAAATTAAATCAACTTTAGATTTGTCTTTATATGGCCTAGCATTTGAAATGTATAAATACAACATTTCTGATTCGAGCCTTGTTATATAGTAGCAATCTGGATGTGGGCCGAATGTTGCTTTATAATTTAGCGCCTTGTGAGTTTACCATACTGTGAAAGTCAACTCGTCAAGAAGACAACCAGACAACCCAGAGTAAGGAATGGGATCAGGATTCCACTTTAAAGAACTGGACAACGTCTTTGAGCATCTTGTGGACTTGTATTTCAGGAAAACTCTAATTTCATTAATACAGAAAGCCCGGAATCATAGGAACTTGAACACTAAGTCATAGTAGGAGTCTATTGTAAAGTAACACCCCAGACCACGCGGAAGAGGCATGTTAAACAAGTTACCTTAATTATTTTTCAGAGCCAGAAGTCGGTATTGCTAAAAGAGATTTTGGGTCAGTGGTACCAATTGGTGGTGCTATCTCTTTTTATTATAACATACAGCATTGTAAGACTACTTCACTGACTTCCTATTTCGTCAAGGAGAAATTATAGACAGCCAGGAACACGGACTATTAGGACACAGATAGAGGACTGCCATAAGACTGGACGTGAACTAAGATTACAGGAAAGTAACCCTAGAGACATCACTTTGCGCTTTAAGTTGTTCTAGAATCCAACTTCAAATGAACTCATTTAGACATCTAACACATCTGAAATGTATGGCCTCTGAAATGGTTACCTGACAATTTTCAGACGTTTCCTGTGCAAATAGTTTGTGCTCGCCTGAAAAAAATACTCGGGGTAAGTTGTAATATGTACATTTTATCATTTTATATTTCCATTTTGACATGTATAATTTGCTTGTGGATGTACAGTTGCAAATGAGGCTGGCAACCTCATCACTGAAAATAACTTGACACATGAACCACCACTGCAAGAACTGGTACCTGCTTAGTCCTGGTTTTCTCACAAGGAACCAGTAGCAGAGGTGGTCCCAGGCTCCATAGAGAGCACAAAGTGGATGTTGATATCATGGTGTATATATTTATTATACTAACACTTTAGTAAGTTTTATATGTATGTTTATGTATACTTCAATTGTCGCTTTCCGCTATCCAAAAGCCGATTCCCTGGGTCTAAAATTAATGAGCCGTGATGGCAAAAAAATCTGGAGAAGCTGAAGAGGTAGATGGGAGCGGAGGTCGCAGGATGCTCATATCAGGAGATCCAATACACAAAAGAGACATTTGTTTCCCTCTACGTTCGGAGTACAAGATGCCACAGTCGACGCTAAACACCAACACTAGACGGGTCTTGAAGACGCTTGACAATCCTTGTAGTTACCCCAGCCTTACTTCTTGGGACGGGCTACAGATATCAGATTTGACTATTTTCGAGAAAGACCAGTCCAAGGTACCTGCGGGAACCAAGAGCGGCTGAAACAGACACCAACTGACCCTACATCGGCAGTCAATGGACACTTTCAATTTTGTTTTCTAAAAAATATCCACTTACAATTTAGCTCGTCCAAGAGCAAAACATCAGTGCTCAATTTGTTTATAAACAACTCTAATTATGTTATTCTAGTTAAACTATACGTGATTATTAAACAAGTTTATCTGTAACTTTAAATCTATAGTTGGATTAATCACTATTGAGTGAATTGTTTGTCTGCACCCGTATGGCTCATATCGTTTTAAATACATAACCATATAGAAATATTAAATTAACGATTGTTGAATCACCTTCAGCTGGGGGCTCAGAAAATACGAGTCAATATTTCTTCACAGAAGGGGTGGTAGAAGAATAAGTTCATGACAGCTTAGATGATCCCAGTTGTTATGCTTCTTTTCTTTAAAATCTTGTGAGGGACCCTTAAATAGAAGCATCATTCTTCTATTTATGTCTCTGTAAAGAGTAATCTTAAGCGAAGGTTGATACATTTCAATACCCTCATTTTTATACTCTAAGTTTGGCCATTGTTGGGCCACTACTACAGAGCAAAGGAAACAATACCGTCACATATCTAGATTTTGTCAAGACTCATCATAAAGTTCCGGACATCAAATAAGCACCAGTAGATTTACAACAACACGGAAATGTAAGAAGGAATGATTATACAACGAACTAAAAATAAATCACTTATAACAGAAGAAAGTACTACATACCAGGTGTCCCACGTTTATTAATTTCGTTTGTTTCGACAAACACATCAAATAAGCAACAGTAGATTTACAACAACACGGGAATGTCAGAAAGAATGATTATACAAGGAACTCAAAATAAATTACTTATAACAGAATAAAGTACTACATACCAGGTGTCCCACGTTTATTAATTTCCTTTTTTTCGACAAACATAACAACCAAAAGCTAAAGACGCTCATTAATGAGAACTAAAGGTAAAAAGAAAAAAGGTAAAGGATCCCGTTACACGCCCATTGATGCATATTGGGAATATGGTGTTAGGCCCATATTTTCTTGACCATCGGCACACTAGGAGTGATGTGGTCAGCATCACGCCGGCCGCCTTAACCTTCCGAGAGTTAGAACTAAAGGATTGAAGTAATATGACAAGATCACCAATGGTTGAAGTAATATAACAAGATCCCTAATGATTGAAGTAATATGACAAGATCTCCAATAATTGAAGTAATATGACAAGATCACCAATGGTTGAAGTAATATGACAATATCACCAATGGTTGAAGTAATATGACAAGATCACCAATGGTTGAAGTAATATGACAAGATCACCAATGGTTGAAGTAATATGACAAGATCACCAATGATTGAAGTAAAATGACAAGATCACCAATGGTTGAAGTAATATGACAAGATCATTAATGGTTGAAGTAATATGACAAGATCACCAATCGTTGAAGTAATATGACAAGATTACCAATGATTGAAGTAATCTGACAAGATCACCAATGATGGAAGTAATATGACAAGATCACCAATGATGGAAGTAATATGACAAGATCACCAATGGTTGAAGTAATATGACAAGATCCCCAATGGTTGAAGTAATATGACAAGATCTCCAATAATTGAAGTAATATGACAAGATCACCAATGATTGAAGTAATATGACAAGATCACCAATGATTGAAGTAATATGACAAGATCACCAATGATGGAAGTAATATGACAAGATCACCAATGGTTGAAGTAATATGACAAGATCACCAATGATTGAAGTAATATGACAAGATCACCAATGATTGAAGTAATATGACAAGATCACCAATCGTTGAAGTAATATGACAAGATCACCAATGATGGAAGTAATATGACAAGATCACCAATGATGGAAGTAATATGACAAGATCACCAATGATTGAAGTAATATGACAAGATCGCCAATGATGGAAGTAATATGACAAGATCACCCATGGTTGAAGTAATATGACAAGATCACCAATGGTTGAAGTAATATGACAAGATCACCAATGGTTGAAGTAATATGACAAGATCACCAATGGTTGAAGTAATATGACAAGATCACCAATGATTGAAGTAATATGACAAGATCACCAATGATGGAAGTAATATGACAAGATCACCAATGGTTGAAGTAATATGACAAGATCACCAATGGTTGAAGTAATATGACAAGATCACCAGTGGTTGAAGTAATGTGACAAGATCACCAATGGTTGAAGTAATATGACAAGATCACCAATGATTGAAGTAATATGACAAGATCACAAGTGATTGAAGTAATATGACAAGATCACCAATGATTGACGTAATATGACAAGATCACTAATGATTGAAATAATATGACAATATCACCAATGATTAAAGTAATATGACAAGATCGCCAATGGTTGAAGTAATATGACAAGATCACCAATCTTCTTCTTCTTTCGTCCTTAGCCACCGACCGTCAAAGCAGTCAGTGGCCATTACGCCTAATGGCGTCTTAGGGCAACAGCAGATAGGTTTTCTTTGCCATTGTTTCCCATCACGCCCATTGGCGTCTTTAGGGCAACGGCAAATCAATCCATTTGCTGTTGTTTCCGTAATCGAAGTGACTGGCAAACGGGTGATCAGCCCGTTGGTAAGATCACCAATGATTGAAGTATTATGACAAGATCGCCAATGATTGAAGTAATATGACAAGATCACCAATGATTGAAGTAATATGACAAGATCACCAATGATGGAAGTAATATGACAAGATCACCAATGGTTGAAGTAATATGACAAGATCACCAATGGTTGAAGTAATATGACAAGATCTCCAATAATTGAAGTAATATGACAAGATCACCAATGATTGAAGTAATATGACAAGATCACCAATGATGGAAGTAATATGACAAGATCACCAATGGTTGAAGTAATATGACAAGATCACCAATAGTTGAAGTAATATGGCAAGATCAACAATGATTGAAGTAATATGACAAGATCACCAATCGTTGAAGTAATATGACAAGATCACCAATGATGGAAGTAATATGACAAGATCACCAATGATTGAAGTAATATGACAAGATCACCAATGATGGAAGTAATATGACAAGATCACCAATGGTTGAAGTAATATGACAAGATCACCAATGGTTGAAGTAATATGACAAGATCACCAATGGTTGAAGTAATATGACAAGATCACCAATGATTGAAGTAATATGACAAGATCACCAATGATGGAAGTAATATGACAAGATCACCAATGGTTGAAGTAATATGACAAGATCACCAATGGTTGAAGTAATATGACAAGATCACCAGTGGTTGAAGTAATGTGACAAGATCACCAATCGTTGAAGTAATATGACAAGATCACCAATGATGGAAGTAATATGACAAGATCACCAATGATTGAAGTAATATGACAAGATCACCAATGATTGACGTAATATGACAAGATCACTAATGATTGAAATAATATGACAATATCACCAATGATTAAAGTAATATGACAAGATCGCCAATGGTTGAAGTAATATGACAAGATCACCAATGATTGAAGTATTATGACAAGATCGCCAATGATTGAAGTAATATGACAAGATCACCAATGATTGAAGTAATATGACAAGATCGCGAATGATTGAAGTAAATGACAAGATCACCAATGATTGAAGTAAAATGACAAGACCACCAATGATTGAAGTAATGTGACAAGATCACCAATGATTGAAGTAATATGACAAGATCACCATTGATTAAAGTAATATGACAAGTTCACCAATGATTGAAGTAATATGACAAGATCACCAATGGTTGTAGTAATATGACAAGATCAACAATGATTGAAGTAATATGACAAAATCACCAATGATTGAAGAAATATGACAAGATCACCAATGATTGAAGTAATATGACAAGATCACCAATGATTGAAGTAATATGACAAGATCACCAATGGTTGAAGTAATATCTTCTTCTTCTTCCTCGTTCGCTCTGAAAAGGACGGTGGTTGCGTTGTGTCTGTTTGCGCCTAAGCTGTGATATCTGCACCTTTCGGTCGACACATCCGACTTCTGCACGGCATTTTTTAGGGACCGGGTTTGCCTTCCAATTTCGATCCGTACTCGCTCAGCCAGACTGCACTGCTGCAGACTGTTTCCAGGACCACCACGTGGAGGTGGAATACGGTCTTGACCAGCTCTGGTTCGCTGGTCCTGATGCAAGCAGTCAAGCTATGGGTCGCTGACTGCTTTCACTATTGCTGCATCTTGGGGTCCCGAAGTAATATTATAAGATCACCAATGGTTGAAGTTATATGACAAGATCGCCAATGATTGAAATAATATGACAAGATCACCAATGATTGTAGTAATATGACAAGATCACCAATGATTGAAATAATATGACAAGATCACCAATGATTGAAGTAATATGACAAGATCACCAGTGATTGAAGTAAAATGACAAGATCACCAATGGTTGAAGTAATATGACAAGATCACCAATGATTGAAGTAATATGACAAGAACACCAATGATTGAAGTAATATGACAAGATCACCAATGATTGAAGTAATATGACAAGATCATCAATGGTTGAAGTATTATGACAAGATCATCAATGGTTGAAGTAATATTACAAGATCACCAATGGTTGAAGTAATATGACAAGATCACTAATGATTGAATTAATATGACAAGATCACCAATGATTGAAGTAATATGACAAGATCACCAATGATTGAACTAATATGACAAGATCACCAATGATTGAAGTGATATGACAAGATCACCAATGATTGAAGTAATATGACAAGATTACCAATGTGGAACTGACGATAAGAATCAAACAAGTTTTTTTTTTATTATTTAATAAAATTTTGCCTTGTTTTGACGAGGCGCGTTTTGTTCATCCTAGACAAAGGGTCCGTTTGTTATACTACAGCGCGTGTCTAAATAGAAAAGTCCTTGCGGCCTGCTTCAGTCATGTGAGTAACCAAACAAGTGCAAATGGAATGAGAGATGAGAAGAAGACGCTGGCGATGGATGGGACACACGCTGAGGAAGGCTAGTGATAACATTCCGAGGCAGTGCTTGTTCTGAAATCCCCAGGGTAAGAAAGATAAGGTGAGACCAAAGAACACAAGGTGGGGAGAACCGGAGATATACATGAAAGAGATGAGGTAATGTGGAAATATCTTGAATCGATGACACGGGACAGAAAGACTTGGCACAAGTTTGCTATGCTCCTTGGGGAGCTGAAGGGTGATGATGAGCCTGTCATTTCTGTTATTTTTATGTTGTTTAGTGTCCTACAGCTACTTTTTTATTTAGTGTCCTAGAGGTACTTTCTTGTTTAGTGTCCTACAGTTACTTTCTTGTCCAGCGTCCTACGGCTGCTGTCTTGTCTAGTGGCCTACAGCTGCTTTCTTGTCTAGTGTCATACTGCTGCTTTCTTGTCTAGTGTCCTACAGCTACTTTCTTGTCCAGCGTCCTACGTCTGCTTTCTTGTCTAGTGGCCTACAGCTACTTTCTTGTCTAATGTCCTACGGCTGCTTTCTTGTCTAGTGGCCTACAGCTACTTTCTTGTCCAGCGTCCTACGTCTGCTTTCTTGTCTAGTGTCCTACAGCTACTTTCTTATCTAATGTCCTACGGCTGCTTTCTTGTCTAGTGGCCTACAGCTACTTTCTTGTCTAGTGTCCTACGGCTACTTTCTTGTCTAGTGTCCTACGGCTACTTTCTTTTCTAGTGTCCTATGGATGCTTTCTTGTCTAGTGGCATACAGCTACTTTCTTGTCTACTGTCCTACGGCTGCTTTTTTGTCTAGTGGCCTACAGCTAATTTCTTGTCTAGTGTCCTACGGCTACTTTCTTGTCTAGTGTCCTACGGCTGCTTTCTTGTCTAGCGTCATACAGCTACTTTCTTGTCTAGAGTCAAATAGCTACTTTCTTGTCTACTGTCCTACAGTTAATTTCTTGTCTAGTGTCATACAGCTCTGCCATCAATGGTACCTATACCTTGTAGCGGTATGGCAGCTTGTGTACCCTGACAATCCCCAGAGCTATGCCAGTGAGAGATTTACTCCTGGTAGGTTCAACCAAGCTGGACTGGTCTGCCTGGGTAGCGGTCAGACAAAAGCTGGTACTCTGGTCCTCCAGGTTGGGGGTTTTAGCACAGGGCCGACGCCCCTGTCTATGTAAAAAATCGCACATGTTACGGAAACAACAATAAATGGAAAAGTTTTGCTGCGGGACGGACATCCGGAGTCTCAGGCTCGTATGACTGACACTGGTGAAAGCCGAAAGGAAGCCACTGGCATGAAAACGGATGTCCCGACCGCAAAACACGAAACCAGAATTGGTTTTTGGAACGTCAGAACTATGAATGAGGCAGGAAAGCTGAGACAAATCACAGCAGAGATGAGGAACTACAAGATACATATCCTGGGAATAAGCGAGAGCAGATGGACAGGTAAGGGGAGAATAAAAACAGCTACAGGGGAAACAGTACTTTATTCTGGCAGAGAGGATGGTCAGCACAACGAAGGTGTAGCCATTATCCTGAAGAAAGGAATGGAAAGGTCTTTACTGGAATGGAAACCCATCAACATCAGACTGATAAGAGCAAGACTGAGAGGGAGGTTCACCAACACCACAATTATACAATGATATGCACCAACAAACGACAGCGATGAAGAGATCAAGGACGAGTTCTATCAACAGGTACAAAAAGAAATGGAAACTACACCCAGGTACGATCTCATTATAGTAATGGGAGACCTAATTGCGAAAGTGGGAGCACACAATAATTACAACGAAAGAGTAATGGGGAAATGCGGCAGTGGAACAGCAAATGAGAATGGGGACAAATTAATAAGCTTCTGCAGTATTAACAACCTGGTCATTGGATGAACACTTTTTCCACACAAGGAAGTGCACAAGTTAACATGGGAATCACCAAACGGACGAGACAGAAACCAAATAGATCACATAATGATCAATGGCAAATGGAGACATGCACTACAGGACTTGAAAGTAAGAAGAGGCGCAGATGTGGGAAGTGATCATCACCTAGTAGTAGCAAGACTGAAAGTGAAACTCAGAGCTACTGGACCAGTTGCAGTCAAACAGAAAAGATATAACATCACGAAACTGAAGGATCCCCTCACCAGAAAAGCTTTCGTGGTCGACGTAAAGAGAAGATATGAGATTATCAAAAGCCAGGAAAGAACAGAGACTGATGATGTTGACCAGAGATTCAACACCATCTCAACAATATACAAGGAAAGCAGCAAGTCATGCTTGGGATTCCAGGAAAGAAAGAGCCAAGACTGGATAACACCAGATACGCTAAACACCATAGCGAAGAGAAAGGAAATGAAAAGGAAGAAAACAGAAGCTAAGTCTCCCAGGTTAAAGGCAATATATAGTGAACAGTACAGTCAGCTGGACAAGGAAGTTAAACGTCAAACCCGTGCTAACAAAAGGACATTTCTGGATGACCTTGCAAGACAAGCAGAAGAGGCAGCACTGAGAAATGAACAAAGCTCAGTATACAAAATAACTAAAATCATCAGTGGAAAATGAGGTGCAAACAATATTACATTAGTAAGAGATAAGCAAGGAAATCTCATCACGACAGTAAAGAGACAGGTAACAAGATGGGCAGAGCATTTCAGAGAAACTCTGAATATGGAACCACCAGAGACACAATTGAATGTTCCTGAGGCTGAAAATGATCTAGATGTTAATACAGACATCCCACGAAAAGAAGAAATCATCACAGCAATCAAAGGGTTAAAGAATGAAAAAGTTCCTGGTCATGATAACTTAAATGCAGAGCTATTTAAGACAGACCCAGAGCTAGCACTGCAGCAGAACTATTAGAACCACTATTTGCACAAGTCTGGAAAAAAGACAACACCAACAGAGTGGAGAAAAGGAATAATTGTCAAATTGCCCAAGAAGGGAGATCTTGCAGACTGCAATAATTGGAGAGGAATAACTCTTCTCTCAGTTCCCAGCAAAATACTAGGCAGGATAATTGTTGCCGTCATTTTTGTCGGTTCCAGAAGATGTAAATCTATTTAATACTTTTGATAATCGAAGGTACAGAACTGTATGTTAACTCCCTGACACAGGTTGATTAGGGGTTACCTTCCCTGTGTTTATTCTGTCTTAGGACGGGATAGTTAGCTGTTCTCAAATCTGTTCTGTCTACGCATGCGCTAGTTTTAGCGCGAACGGAGATCACTTCCGTCTGGGAGTGATGAGCTGGTTTCTGCCGGACGAAGATGTCCGTTGTTTCTTCTCTGCATTATCTGGGGAAAAGATAGTCTTGTGATGTTAATGATTTTCCCCCAGAGTTATTCTGTTAGTCTAGTATGACGACAGGTGTTATTTGTGTATTTCTCGGAATTCTGTCCAAGGTAAAATAACTTTATTATTATGCAAAGTTTGCAGAACATTTTCGTATGAATGAATCACCTTTCATCATCTTCAGTACCGCTCACAGTTCTTGTGATCCAGAGTCCATTATGTGTGCTTGACGTAGCCAATTCGTTGAAGTACTTTATAGAAGCACAATGAACGTATATTGATATGAAACCCGCAGGGTGGCGGTATGTTTCAGCATGGAAGAGAATACATGCCTATGGAAAAAATGTACAGTTGTTTATCAACCATTATAACGCCCATCATTACGGCCTATAACTTTGAGCAGAAAAAGAAGTGCCTGGCGGGTGAAGCCAGATGAAGTCTTAACTTTATTTACAAGTTCACAGACTTCTATATTAAGCAACTATATTTGTTAAAGGACTACCTGACGCGTTCAGTCAGGGGCCCTGAGCTACAGTAGGAAAAAGAATATGTTGTCAAGCCAGCGTTATTAGCATCATACCTACGAGCTATACAAAACTGATGATGCTCGATGTTCCTAATTATCACCACATATGAACAGTTGTTAAAGGACAGACCATTGTCGATAACGTCCTTATAGATGAGTGGTTCAAGCTTTATAATGCCAGATGATTTGCCAGTCATTTCCAATATATATGATGTCCTTGATTCTCGTCCATTTGACTGTAACTGTTGATGTCACTGTGTCTCGTAAATAAATGGTTGAAAGTTCCAGCCGTGTCTACAATTACTGACTACTGCATGTGAGTGAGTGGGTGCCTTGTTTATATATCCAAGAGCCTAAACGCATTTGTGTCTCTACACACCCACATCACTTGTCAACCATACAAACTTCGAGTACCTCACATACAAGAAATGTCTGATGTTCGGATGTCAACATGACACCCTGTTAGCGCCTCAACGCCTGGTGAGCTAATCACGCATACCAAAGCTGTTCGGCCCAGGTCGGACTGACTACAACAGTACACAGAAAAGATATTGTTACGTTCCTACATAACATAACGTAAATCCCACCTTAACATTTGTGGTGGCCGTAAATATGCGGTAACAATAATTATACAGAGAATCTCAAAAGCAGTAGACCACAAACTGAGGAAAGAACAAGCAGGATTTAGAAAGAACAGAAGATGTGTAGATCATATATTTACCCTCAGGAACATTATAGAGCAGTGCTCAGAATGGCAAAGACAGCTGTACATTAATTTCGTTTATTTTGAAAAGGCTTTTGACAATATACATAGGGACAGTTTATGGAAAATACTGCATAGTGTCAATTATAAAAAGCCTTTATGCCAACTTTACGTGTAGCATTGGGCAGAGCAACCTAACCTTTGAAGTGAAGACAGGAGTACGACAGGGATGCCCCTTATCAACCACTCTATTTTTAACAGTCATGGACTGGGTGATGCGCCAGACAACAGAGGGCAGTCCAAGAGGAATAAGATGGACTACATTTTCTACATTGGAAGATCTGGAATATGCAGATGACATTTCACTGCTAGCACATTCACATCAACACATCCAAGAAAAAACGGATAGACTTAATAAGTATAGCCAGCAGGTGGGCTTGAACATAAACCTAAAGAAGACAGAGGTCATGACGCTCAATGTGAGCAACCCTGAGCCCATATCAGTAAGGAATCAGCAGCTGGAACAGACAGATGCCTTCACATACCTAGGATGCATAGTAACACCAGACGGCGGAGCATGCAAAGACATCAACAACAGAATGAACAAAGCAAGAACAGCCTTTTTTTAGTCTAAACAACATCTGGAAGTCCTCTCAGTACAGCACAAGCACAAAATTAGGATTATATCAGAGCTGTGTGCTTTCTGTGCTTTTCTATGGCGCGGAGAGCTGGAGAGTTACAGAGAAGGAAATGTCGAAATTGTCCTCTTTTCACACAACATGCCTAAGAAAAATTCTCCGAATCTTTGGCCGAATACCATCACCAACCAAGATCTGCTTACTCGGAGCAAGCAAGAGGACATGCACACCATCATAGCTGGCAGACGCTGGAGTTGGGTTGGCCATGTCCTCAGAAGAGACCACGATGACATTACAAGAACAGCTATGCTATGGACCCCTGAAGGAAAACGAAAGAGAGGATGACCACAAACAACTTGGCGGAGGACTGTGGAAGCTGAGATGCAAAGAATGAACCAGAGTTGGGGCACTGTACGAAGGATGGCCGGCGACCGAGCAAAGTGGAATCAATTTGTTGTTGCCCTACAAGACGCCACCAGGCATAATGGCCACTGACAGCTTTGACGGTCGGCGGCTAAGGATCAAAGAAGAAGAAGAAGTCATACAGCTACTTTCTTGTCTAGTGTCCTGCAGCTACTTTCTTGTCCAGCGTACTGCGGCTGCTTTCTTGTCTAGTGCCCTATGGCTTCTTTCTTGTCTAGTGTTCAACAGCTACTTTCTTGTCTAGTGTCCTACGGCTACTTTCTTGTCCAATATCCTACGGATGCGTTCTTGCCTAGTGTCATACAGCTACTTTCTTGTTTACTGCCCTACGGCAGCTTTCTTGTCTAGTGGCCTACAGCTACTTTCTTGTCTAGTGTCCTACAGGTACTTTCTTGTCCAGCGTCCTACGGCTGCTTTCTTGTCTGGTGTCCTATGGCTACTTTCTTGTCTAGCGTTTAACAGCTACTTTCTTGTCTAGTGTCCTACGGCTACTTTCTTGTCTAATGTCCTACGGATGCTTTCTTGTCTAGTGGCCTACAGCTACTTTCTTGTCTAGTGTCCTACTGCTGCTTTCTTGTCTAGTGTCATACAGCTACTTTCTTGCCTAGTGTCATAAAGCTACTTTCTTGTCTGCTGTCCTACAACTACTTTCTTGTCTAGTGTCATACAGCTACTTTCTTGTCTAGTGTCCTACAGGTACTTTCTTGTCCAGCGTCCTACGGCTGCTTTCTTGTCTAGTGTCCTATGGCTACTTTCTTGTCTAGCGTTTAACAGCTACTTTCTTGTCTAGTGTCCTACGGCTACTTTCTTGTCTAATGTCCTACGGATGCTTTCTTGTCTAGTGTCATACAGCTACTTTCTTGTCTAGTGGCCTACAGCTACTTTCTTGTCTAGTGTCCTACCGCTGCTTTCTTGTCTAGTGTCATACAGCTACTTTCTTGCCTAGTGTCCTACAGGTACTTTCTTGTCTAGTGTCATAAAGCTACTTTCTTGTCTGCTGTCCTACAGCTACTTTCTTGTCTAGTGTCATACAGCTACTTTCTTGCCTAGTGTCATAAAGCTACTTTCTTGTCTGCTGTCCTACAACTACTTTCTTGTCTAGTGTCATACAGGTACTTTCTTGCCTAGTGTCCTACAGGTACTTTCTTGTCTAGTGTCATAAAGCTACTTTCTTGTCTGCTGTCCTACAGCTACTTTCTTGTCTAGTGTCATACAGCTACTTTCTTGCCTAGTGTCATAAAGCTACTTTCTTGTCTGCTGTCCTACAACTACTTTCTTGTCTAGTGTCCTACGGCTACTTTCTTGTCTAGTGTCATACAGCTACTTTCTTGTC
>JAMPIV010015554.1:260000-282191 GCA_024509875.1 Oreohelix idahoensis
TTGCACCTCCTTAGGGCTGTCTATTTTCAGGACCCGTTCCAACAACCCCCGACAGTATTGTCCTTGTTGTGGTCGTTACAGCGCTTTTCAGATTAAGCCTCTGTTGTTAGCGTTTTGTACAGTGTAGCAAATATTGATTTATCAGTTTCCTTCTGAAATTCATGGCAAAAAGCTCCTTTATTTTAAAGTATTATGGCGTTCCACTCTTCTAACCAACTCTTTCTTTTGTCTATATTTTAATTCCTTTCCAAATCTCTCTTATCTCTAAAATTGAAACTATATTTTCCGTTAGTATTACTGTGACGACTGGCCCAGACTTCTCTTCAGTTAATTTATGAGACACCATTTTTTGTATTCATCTTCAATGCATGATCGAAAAGCCGGTAAAAGTACGCGGCAACTTTTCTCTCGTTGGTAAATATTCTCCTAGAGTCAGGTACTATTTTTAGATTAACGACGTCATTCTAAACCTAACCTCAGTGGCCTGAAACCGGCTATGAATTAGGGCAGACTATTTTAGATTCAGCTAGAACCAGTCTAAACCCACTCTAGGAAACCCCTCATATGACTTTTAACGTTATTGATTGGAGCGTCTACCGGACGTTAATCACATGACCCACTCTCCATGTCACGTGCCCCAGCGGAAATAACGCGGTAAAAGTTTGCGCCTAGAGATGTGAAGTTACTTGCATCCAGGAAGCCGATGGGGCCAGACCTAATAGAAGACCGCTGGTAATTCACGCGTTAAAGCACTGTAAATCCACGTGGCTACATTGCTGATTAGAGTTTATCTCTGAGTAGTCTATGTGGGAGCCTTGCGCGACAGTCCAATCTCAGACGAAGAATACGGAGTCAAGCACAGTGAAGGCAGATCAAAACCATTAGAGACCCACCTGATGCAACGTCATAACGAGACAGGTCAACCAACCACGCTTCACTATCAGCGAGGGGCTGAAAAGATAAGTTTCCTGTTTCAAAGGGAGCTCCCCATATCACTATTAGCACAAAAGCTACTAGGCAGTAGATGATGAAAACACTTGAATTGTAAGACTTATCACATACAGCATACACACATTTTTCCATCAGCAATACCATAATTCATTATCAGTTCATTTTAATTTTATTAAACCAATAGGGTGTATATATTGTACCCCATGTCTTCTTTATTCACTTATATGTTAAATATTGTCTGATGTTTATCTTCTTTTAGAAGGGAGTGGGCTCGTAAAATATAATATGTAATAATCGCAGTAATAATAAAGGATAATAATAATAGATAATTGAGAAGGGGACTACGGTAGCGAGAGACCAAATATCTCCTAACAAACTTTTCCAGACCTGGTTCTAGTTATCTGCGTGCCTCCGCCGGATAGATGTCTGGTCAAACCATATTGATTTCTTTCATCGTATCACAAAACCGGCTTGTGTCAACATGATCACCAGCTTTCCAATGGGGTCAAATGTTTGACCGCCCTGTTTTCACAGGCGGTCAGACAGATTAGGCGATAAAATATTATCGCTGGCCGGGTCACCAAACCTGGCGAATCGTAACAACAGTCTGGGAGTGGAGTGTGAAATAATAAGATACGCATTACTCCCGTAGCAAATACTGCCATAGGGGAGTGGCGTGTTAGAGAATTCACCATGCTATGTCCAGCATAGAGCAAAATAGTGAAAATAACGAATGAAAAGGCATGATTTATGCTAAATAAAAGCTATGAGTGAGAAAAATGAAGAAAAAGAAAGGATACAGCCGGAGGGCTGAAGGGGTGAGAGATCACACAAAAGAGCATTTTCAGACGTTTTGTCACAATGCCCCATTGATGGTTCCTTCAGAAGTGTATAAGCAAGTTTACTGATAAACTCTTCATCTTTAGTATTCTTAAAATGGACAGAGCAGAATGTGAGGCTAGGATAGTACTCTTATACTGGACAGAGCAGAATGTAAGGCTAGAATAGTACTCTTAAACTGAACAGAGCGGATGTTTAAGGTTAAAGTAGAACTCTTATACTGGTCAGAGCTATTTTAAGCTAACAGCAATAACCGTGAGTGCGGTGAGCACAGTCGTTGTAATCAACCAAATGGCAGAGTGGTTACTGCTCTTACTTCCTGAGGCGAAGGTACCGTGTTCAAAACCAAGTCACAACACACTCCTGACTATCCAGGTGTAATATTGGGTTAAGGAAGGCAAAGGAAGCTAGGAAGAGAACCGGGAACTCACCAGATGAAGCTTAGTCTTAGTATATGTGAAGTCTAATATTTCACTCCCCTACGTCAGTATATACTGTGGAGCTACCTTGACCCCAAAATGGCACAGATTATATGACAAAAAGACAGACTGGAAAATGTGCTTGCTTAAAATGTTATGACAAGTAATTGTTATTGAAATTTATATAGCGATGTTATTTTAAAAAGCTGAGCACAGCTAATAATATTGTATGATTTTCCTGGGTATCATTATTAAACAATCAGCTATATATTTCTGAAGCAAAGGTGCATAACAACTGTCCCGTACCTGGTCAGAGGTTTTTCAGGTGTACAAAACATATGCATAGCAGCAGAGGTGTCATTAGGGTTGGTGTCACCCGGTGCGGTAACTCATGGTGTCACCCCCATGGACCTCCTCTCGTACCAGACCATACAGAATCCTTAGTTTTTTTTAACTAATGTTACTCGTAAATGCATATGGAAATATACTCATAAATGATATGATACCAAAAAAATGAACAGGAACAAATACACAAGCATTTCAGCACTTAGTGAACATCTCGACTAAATCATAACTTTCCTTTCCTGTCCTTCAAAGCTGCGAACGTGTGAATCACTTCATCGAAATCAATGCTTTTCGCCAACTCACTTTCAATTTATAATATCGCAAGATCCGAATGCCTTGACTGTCCAATGCTAGATCGCAAATAGTTCTTTATAAGTTTCAGTTTTGAAAAGCTCCTCTCATATGAAGCCGCAGACACAAATGTAAAGCTATTGAATATGTTAGTTCTATCAAATGTAAATTTTAATGTGTCACTAGAAGGTTCAAAAAGTAAATTAGCATAGAGTTTTAGCCTTGTAGATATATTGATACAGTACATGTAAGCTGGGCTTACGAAAAATGTTTTTGTGGTTATAACTAACTATATGGATATTTTTATAAAAAATAATAAATGTGTGCTTAAACACTGCACACAAATTTTATAGACAGTCATTTTGGTGTCACCCCCTCAGCTGATCATCCCCTCTGATGGTGTCACCTGGGTGCGGTCCGCACCCCCTGCACCCCCCACCCCCTCCCAGTGACGCCTCTGCATAGCAGTGTATTTGGCCAATGAAACTGAATTTGAGGTGCACAATGAAAAAATAGTTGCCATGTAATAATCAACAGTTATTGACAGAAAGCACGGAGCAGTATAGAAGAGAAAACCCAGAAGAAAAAGCAGCCGCAAAATGGGAATGCTTAAAAACAAGCATACAATCAGCAAATGCAAATTTACCTAAAAAGGAGTCTAAGAAAAATCAAATTTGGATGACAGATGACAACTTGAATAAAATGGCAGAAAGAAAGAAAGCAAAAAACACTCCAGAATATAAAACAATAGACAATGACATACATACTATGTGTAGAGAAGCAAAAGAACGGTGGATAGAAACAAAATGCAAGGAAATAGAAGACTTGGAAGCAAAGCACATGACAAGAGATATGCATGAAGAAATAAAGAAATTATCAAATCGTTCTCGGTTTGCACAAGGAGGAAGCTGTATCCAGAACAAAAATGGTGTAATATTACTTGATGAGAAAGACATATCAAACAGATGGGCAGAATACGTAAAAGAACTATTCGAGGATAACAGAGGTAAAAAACCATCACCAGATTCTAATGAAGGCCCAAACATTCTCAGATCAGAAGTAGAGAATGCCATTCATATGATACAAAAAGGAAAATCAGCAGGCATGGATAACATAAAAATTGAAATGATAGAAGCTCTGGAGAGCTTTGGTATAGATACAATCACAGAAATATGCAACGATATATACAATACAGGATATATACCACACGACATGAAGACATCAGTTTTCATAACATTGCCCAAAAAACCAAATGCAACAGAATGTTTAGACTTCAGAACAATCAGCCTGATGAGTCATGCAAATAAGATACTGCTCAAAATCATACAGGAAAGAATAAAAAGTAAAGTAGACAGCGAAATCCAAGAAGAACAGTTTGGTTTTAGACGGAACAGTGGAACAAGAGAGGCAATATTTTGCCTTAGAATATTAGCAGAAAAATATACAGAGGTCCAAAAAAGTATGTATATGTGCTTCATTGACCATAAGAAGGCTTTTGACAGAGTCCATCATGAGAAAATAATTGAATGCCTCAAAGACATAAGTATTGATGGAAAAGATATAAGAATACTCAGTAACCTTTATTGGGAGCAAACTGCCACAGTAAGATCGGGAAGGAATTATTCACTATACATAGACATAAAAAGAGGTGTCAGACAAGGTTGTGTGCTGTCCCCCTGCCTATTTAATTTATACACCGAAAAAATTTTCAAACAGATACAGGAAATACCAGGACTGAACATCAGTGGAAGGTCAAATAAACAACCTTAGATATGCAGATGATACCGTGTTGTTAGCTGAAAGCGAACAGGAGTTACAAGAACTAGTGAAGCAAGTGAACAGTATAAGTCATGAATATGGACTCGACATTACTATTGAGAAAACAAAAACTGTGATAATTAGCAAAACAGACGATAAACCCACATTAAAGTTAAGCGTAAATGGGAAAATCCTGGAACAAGTCAAGAGCTACGTATATCTTGGTCATATAATAACAGAAGATGGCAGATGTGAAACAGAAATCAAGAAGAGAATAGGAATGGCCAAAGCTACATTCAACAACATGAAACATATACTGACATCCAAACAGTTATCTCACAAATTAAAACTGAGAATCATAAAGTGTTATATATATTCTGCATTTCTGTATGGTGCAGAAACATGGACGATGAATAAGAATTTGGAAGAAAGAATTGAGGCTCTTGAAACGTGGATATATAGAAGAATGGGGCGTATCTCATGGAAAGAGATGAAAACAAATAAGGAGGTCCTAGAAAATCTAGGTATGAAAAGAAAACTAATGAGGGAGGTCAAAGTTCGGCAGCTAAAATACTTTGGCCACATAAAAAGGCATAACACCTTGCAGAAGACCATAACAGAAGGGAGAGTTGAAGGCAAACGTGCAAGGGGAAGACAGCGCTATAAGTGGGAAGATAACATCAAGAGATGGACAGGAAAGAGTCTATCAGAGTGCACCACCAAGACAAGAGACAGAAGACGTTGGAGATCCATTACAGCCAACCTTCGTTGTGGAGATGGCAACTGATGATGATGATGAATTCATTCATATTTTCAAGGGATATAATACCCCACTCCCTCGATGCCGAAGGGAAACAATTAGACCACAAAAAACATCAGTGAACATTTGTGATTATATTACATTTTGCTAATGCTTTTTTACTTATTTTTTTGTTATATAAAAAGCACATAGGACGTTCGTTTTTAAATATGAGTTTAAAAAACCAATGCCGGTTTCTCTTGTAAACACCAATGAGTCAGATTGTATTAAACACTAAAAGTGTCTTGAAATCATCATGATTACCACTCTGGTAATTATGGTGCCCTTTGAGAGCATCATATTGTAATCAGAGACCTAATACGCGTCAACAGTGAGGAATGCAGTTAGCGACCCATAACTAGACTGCTTGTGTCAGGGTCAGCGAACCAGAGCTGACCAAGACCCTACAACTGAGCGTCTTGCCGGATTTTTTTTAAAATGTTGAAATATCCGGCTTTTATGTGATTGGCGACATTACTAACGTGAAAGACACCATTTTGAAAAATCTTTACTGGAATCCGATTTCTGAGTATAGAAATTCTGTCAGAATTAAGAATTTTTATCTCTGCAAAATCGACGGATCGCACAAATTGCCAACAACAGTACCGTAAGTTGTCTTGTTGTTCAATAGTTTATATCAGATTACTATCATATTTTAACCCAGGGTAAACGCTGTTTAGGTTTATTGGCATTTGTTAAGGGAAAATATAACAGACAAAACGGCATGAATAAGAACTTGGGGCTAGATTTAGTTAATTATAACTTTGTTGTCTATTGCAAATTACAAATAATATTAACCTTAGTTCGTACTGCTTTTATATTTATTGCAATTAGTTTATTATGGAAAAATACATGAGTAGTTACTAGTATAGTAATGGGTTTGTTAAAATTAAAACCTCGTCTGTTGCATTTTACAAATAATTTTAACTTTAACATCGAATGTATCATTGATTACTGGCATAATATTATATATATGTTACAGATACCCGCTCAAAATTCCAAAACGGAAGTGTATGTTCACAGATGAATTGAAAAAAAATTTCAGTGCTTTTCCAGTGATCGATAAGAGTATGAAGCAGAATGTCTTGTATGCAGAGGCGGCACATTTGTATCAGTAGCAAATAAAGGTGCAGCTGATTTTTTTTTTAAACATATAGATATAGAAAAGCACAAGAAAGCACTTGCGTCTGAATGTTTGCAATCAAAACTGACATTTTTTACTAAAGAAATAAGCGAGTAAAGGTTTGAAGTTGCCTCGGCAAGTTCCTTTTGCTTTTCATAACAGTAAAACATCACAACTCTTTCTGATCAATGGACTATACCAGTGTTACTCAAGAATGCTTTTAACGATTCAGAAATAGCCAGCAAATTCTCATGTTGGCAAAACCAAAACTGCTGCTATTATCATTTCTGTGATTGCACAGCATTATACTGAAGCAGCTTTGGAAGCACTGAAGGGAAGATTCCATTAAAGGCACTCTACTTGTGCAGTGCAATTTCAAGGAGCTTTCATGCTCTGATTTCTATGCATATTTAAAACGTAGCCCAACTTTGTTGAAGATTTTATCATCAGAAAAATATAAGTAGGCACAAAATCAATGTGATTTTATTAGCTTATTGTTCGAATGTTAAAAAATAATATATGTTTCAGCGTCTTGTAGTTATTGAATAAATGTGTCCTACTTTTCGTCCTACTTTTTAAAAATATTGTCCTCCTTTTATGACACAAAAAATGACATTTGTCCTCCTTTTTGTGTTGAACAATATGGCCACCCCTAGGTGAGTAGGGATCGAAGAGGGAAGGCTATGTGTCGGCCGAAAAGCGCAAATATCGCAGCTTCGCTGTAAACGGACACAACGTAACCAACGTCCTTTTCAGGACGAACGAAGAAAAAAAAAATATCATAATCGTATTTTGGTACTTGCACATCAACTGTTTTGGTCCAAAACTTTAGTCGTTCTAAATTGGTGCTTTACCTAGACAAGTTGTGCACTGTAAGAAGGAATATTCTATAGTTGTTCGATTACACTGGACAACAAATTTTGACTTTGTGTGTGTATCTGAGATTAAACCAAGTTACCTTTATGTTGTTTGGGCTGCTGAACATAAAAATGGCCGTTAAAACACCAGATTAGCTCTAGTTTTTTAAATATCTGTAAAACCAGTTTTACACATTTGCATATACATACCATATGATAATAATGCTCATAGCAGAAATGATTCACAGCGACGCCTTTTTGCCTGTCGCTTGTAATGAGATTCTGGAGCATCTCTCATAGGGTTCCAACAATAGACTGCTAGCATTGCTGCATTCCATTTCCCTTGGTACCTTTTTTCGATGGTAGTAATGTCCTGATGAAATCGTCCCCCCCCCCCCCCCCCCCCCCCCCCCCCCCCCCCCCCCCCCCCTCTCCGGATCTTGAAAACTAGAGCTAATTCGCGATTTTTAAGTTTATATTCGTGATCAGCGTGTCCAAATTAGTTTAAAATAGCTACTTTTGTCTCGGATACATTTAAGCTGTTGTCCAGTGTTATCTTTGCCTTAGCTTTCGGTTGCACGTACCTGCAGTCAACAGTGTCCTCAGCTGCGAAATGTTGGCCATCATTAATGCAACATCCATGAGAGCTTGCGATGCTGCTTTCCTCATGCTGTACTGGTTGGCAGACATCAAGGGAGCAAACTGGGACATGATTTTTTTTTTTTTTTTTTAGAAATAGTCTGTTTTTAGTCTTACCCATATGGTCAGATATAAATGGCAAAGAAAATGTTGAATATATGTATTTCATACAACAGACAGTGTCAAACATTTCACACCAAAAACAGTGTTCATCAGTTCATACATTAGAGAGTGTTGCATGCTACAGAGCGTCAAACATTCCATAAAATAGACATAGTCACACATTTTACACAATATACAGGTTATATGAAAATTATTCACCTGATTTCAAATACAATTAAAAACGGAACCACGCGGCTCATATTGAAACGATTATCGCTAATGCATTCGGCAACTCATTTTTTAATCTCAGGTTGGTAACCCTGCACAGTCATGCATTATGCAGTGAGGATTGCTGTCAGGAAAAGACAGAATGTGTATTGGCTGGAGATTTTACGTATTACAAAGGTTGTCCATGTGGAGACATATTGAAAAACTGTATCTTGAGCATTTCAATTTGACTGTGAATTTCAACGAATATCACAATAAAAGTCCGTTGGTTAGTGCTGCAAATGCAGTATCATTTATCTGTAAGACTCGTACTTGCTCAATGTTATTGAACTTCGTAACGTCATATTTTCGGACACCTTGTATAATGTTAATTATATTATGCCATAGACAATGTAACATGCAACTCAAACATTTCTGGCAACAAACAATGTTAAATATTTCACACAGTAGGCTGAGAGAATCATTACTGGGATAAAAAAATCGGTCACTTTAAATGAAATGAACAAGATAACAAAATTACAATCAATGAATGATGTAAAGAGACTAATGAGTACCACGACAGAAATAAACATTTAAAAGGTTCACATATCATCTCATGAATAATATATTTAAAGGATATAGCTGGAGTAGATCCAGAGAAGCTGCTTTGCACAAAATGAAAAAGGACTCCACATGATTTAACTAGACTTTGTCCAAAAGCACAAGGCATATCTCCAAACGATAAATGGAACATTCTCGGCATGAAGCAGAACAAGATTCACAGAGTTGACTGATGAAATACCAGAAGTGATGACAGAAACGGCTGCCAAATGGGTGCAGACACGAAGCATATAGCTTACTTTCATTTTTTCGTTACAATCTTGCCGTTACACGTAGAGGTTATCTGAAGTTTGCATTCATGAGCCAAGTGGGAAAACTCACACCATACTTCACCCGAGCCCTGCAATCCCCTTCTTTTTCCTGTTTCCATCTCCTACAACATGGACGAACACATAGGTTTAGGTTATAAATATGAAGAGGTACCAAACCACAGAACGAACAGATAAATATGCAGACAGATCAGCAACAAGAGTTATTTTTAAAAAATAGACACAAAACCAAAGAATTAACAGGAAACCAAAATCTCAGTGGTCAATTGAAAATTTTCAAACAACTTCAAATCTAAGGCAGAAGCACTAAAATAGCTGCCATAAATATTATAGAAAACGGGGATGCCGCTAAAGCTAAGAGAGAGTTTCCAGCTCAATAGTACTGCATTAAGAAATCATTAATAAAAACTAGAAATTAGACAGCCTCTCAGAAGCACTAATGGAAACCAACCGTAAGTTCAACAATATACAATGGAGTCCTGCCCGCTGCAATATATAAGGAAATGAAAAGGCAGATAGACTTACCAAAGGAAGAAGCGAAATAACAGGACAGTCAACTACAGCGATAAAGCCAACTTCAAGATTTATAGAGAACGCTGGGGACCTGAAGCTGCAAAAAGAATTTATCGTCTACGCCATTTGGCACTTTTGTATGCACAAGAGATGACAAATGTCTAAAATTCGAAGAAAAACTTACGAAGATAAGGTAGAAGGGGCGCAGTAGACTGTGTCCGCCATGTCGCCCATACAACTAGTATGTACGATCCAGCAAGCCTCAACCTAACCCTGTTTCAAGCTTTGTCAAACCGCTAGCCTTAACCTAATTGCAATTCTGTTTGAAGATTTGTCAAAAATAATGACGTCCAACAAACACTAATGCCGTATTTAAAATAAACACAAAACAAAACAACAAAAACTCCAACTCATAGCGGAATTCCGCGTATCCAGCCAACATGGCGGCCTCCAGACTACTGTCCCGTTCTTAAACTGAAGATAATACTCAGCACCAAGGCTGCCACTCAAATTCTAGATGTCGTAGATTTTTTTATAGGAGAATTAAGACTTGGGTTGGTCCCTTCTGATTAGATTTGAGTAAGTGATAGTCACAGTGAGAGATAGTAATAGAAATAGATTTCCACGAGTGGGATGGTAGACTGTGATAGAGGCTGTCTCTGAAATCGAGAAATCTTCTCTCTTCCACCTATCTTCTACGACAGATTTAGAGGAGTCAGACAGTCTAAACACATATAAGTATTACATATATATATTCTATCCACTCACGTGCACGCACATACAAGACGACAGTTAGACGTACAGACGTGGGAAAACTATCACAGATGATTATATAGATATTCTAGAACGAGCTGACCAACACGCTGATTAAGTTTAAGGGCAGTTTTAATTATCATCTAAAATCCCATCACAACACATACAATTACATCAAAGCATACACAAATAGTCATAAAAATCAAGGAATTTCTACAAGAAATGATAGACCCACAGTTATGATCTTCCTTGGTTGTTTAGCCCACAGTCCCGTTAGAAGAACGATGATAGCCCAAAGAGTCACAGATACATATGATTTGGGTCTAATATTTTCCCCTTTTGAAGGTATGAACTGACTTTGATAGCAGTATCTATTCTAAGGAAAAATATAGTTTAGCAACAAAATCTTGCATAAGGAAAGTTACAAAGTGAGTGAATCAAACGAAGAACATCCTTCAGTCTACTTTCACTCGGTTCTTTCATCAGGGCCCTGACTCACACAACCTTACCTACAATCGTGCGGTTGTTCGCCGTCTGGCGCAAGCTTTAGTGTACACTTCGTTTAATCTGTCTATCTGTGGATGAAGCGGATACCCAGCTCTGCAGATATTGGTTTCATTCACCGTGTCCGGGGAGCGTCCTCTTCAGGCGATCGTTCTTTCTTTACAGATTTAAGTTAATGTCACTTATGCACGAGGTAAGAGTTAGGGTTTCAGCGGGCACACAGTGTCAGAACACGAGGTTTCCCTTAATTAGGAAGATGACCGGTGGACAACTTCTCTCAACAGATAACCTTGGTTCGCCACACACTTGGTCAAATAATGTCGGAAAAGTTAATGTTTTTCCTGTAATTATTTCTCGCCACAAGGCAGCATGTACATTAGAGTTTGTGAAGAAATATGATCTGGCTCAAAGGCCCAGTATAGCATTTATTCTTTAAAAAAAACCGTTAGTGGGATTGGTATTCTGTCTATCTCTGAAGGCACACGCCCTGTCAGACAGGTGTTACTTGAAACAAACCCACGTGGTTAAAGATATAAAATGTTTATGTTTCTCACAGGTTTGTCTCTGTACTAAACGCCGGCAAAGTTGGGTTACCCCCAGTATTCACTGAATAAAGAAAAAAAACACATATGAAATATTTTACATATTATGTACTCAATATATCTTACATTTAGAACTGCAAGCGTAGAGCTTGACTTGACGTTTAAACTTTCCCGTGAAATAAGTTATATATAAAAATCAATCATCATGAATTAGGAATACATACGTATTCCGTCAACACTCATGAGGCATCTAGCATTTATAAGTTACTTTAGAAAAATTATTCTCGTCTGATTATTTAGCAGTTAAATTAAATTCATTATAGCTACATGATTTTAAGCTAGAAATTATAATTTATTCTGTTTTACCACTGTAACTCGTCGACTAGAGAATATAACAGACTTATTTTAATTCACTCTGCACAAAAGAACGAGTGAAAAATAGGCGATTAAACACTTAATCACTCACAAAATATTAGCTACTTAATGTAATATTTACCTCAACACAGAACTACGGTATCACAACGAAACTAAGAGATTTCACTTATAAGTTTAAGTATCTAGAACGAAGTGACCACGTCTACTGCAAATGGAGAATGAGTGAAATTGAGTTTCAAACTCTGGTTAATATCTTAAACCAGACAAAGGGGTCCCAACTTATTTCGCAAAACGAAATAATCTCCCCTTTCCGTCTTAACACCTACGTCTGCTTAGACGCTGCTCATAACTGCCAAACGTGCGTCTTCGCACCTTACGCCAAAAACTGGCCGTGGAGCGTGAGTGTCATGGAAAAACCCAGACTATATGTCTCATTAGATGGCAGTTTCCACACCTAACCTGAGCACTCAGCCGATGAAACTACGTTGTGACAGGTGAAAATGCAGACGATATGTCTGCATCTTTTTTCTGACTAGGAGACTTCTCACACATTAAATCATCTCGTGCGAGGGACTGACATGTTAGGTAATCTACTGCGTTTCTAAATGAGAAAATGAGACCAGGCGAAAGTTTGAATGGGAAAATAGTAATGTTTATAGTCGCAAACGTACGAATGCGAAAAACACAGGAAAAGGATAAAGAGTGATAATAAAATAGAGGACACGAGTGGAAGAAAGAAAGAATATATAGAAAATTTAATGATCATAATCTCTATGCGACAGAACGTCCCCCCTTTAAGATATGGAAGCACTCCATGTCTACGTTATGGAAATAAATTTCCTATATCCGTAGCTTCAGGGTGTCTGTCTTCTTCACTCTCATCTCCCCCCTCCATCTCTCTCCAATTCCTACTCAAGTCTACTCCCAAAGTTTCCTTTCTCTGGAATGTCTCCCATGCGCGCTTGAAAGAGCGTCGCCGCTTTTGATATTTTTGAAAGATTTCGTGTGTGTGCAGTGGAATTTCCCTGCCACTATCGTCATCTTCGTCAGTTTTGGCGATCGTCAGGAGATGGTCGGAGGTTGGCACCGGTCTTTCCAAGTATCTCTTTAACAGATTTAAATGGAAAACCTTTTCCTTTCCTTGAATAGAGATCTGGTAGTTAGCCTTAGAAATCTTTTTCAGGACGGTAAACGGCCCTTGCCATCCGATCCTCAGTTGGTTGTTTCCGGTAGGGAGTAACACCAAAACTTTCTCTCCTGCTTCCAGTTCTCTTTCTTTCGCGACTTTCCTGTATCGGTTAGCGTGCTTTGTGCGTGCTCGCTTAAAGTTAGTCGTTGCTAGGTCCCATCCTAGTTTCAACCTTTCCTTTAAATCCGATACGTATTTACTTGCTGAGACGACTGTCTCATCCGCCTTCTGGTCTGTCAGCGACCGAAGTAAGGCTTCAAGCGGGCCCTTAATGGGTCTGCCGAATAAAAGCGTAGCTGGCGGAAATCCTGTGGAAGTATGAGGAGATTCTCTGTAGCCAAATAAAGCTGCCGGAATGCAACAATCCCAATCTTCAGGTTTCACTTGTGCCAGTTTACTTAACATCATGTTGAGGTTTCCGTTAACACGTTCTACTAGCCCATTTCTGGCCAGAGTGTAAGGCTTAGTGTAGATGTGCTGGTCCCTCAAGATCTTAACGATCTCATCCATCAACAGGTTTCGGTATGGGGATCCGTTATCCGTCAACACTTGCTGAGGGAATCCCAACCGAGTGAAAATCTGCACGAGGGCTTCTGCGACATGCTTGGCATCTGCGCATGTTAGCGGGATAGCTTCTGCCCATAAAGTGCATGTGTCGACTAAGGTCAGGATAAACCTGTTCCTTCTTTTAGTCCTTTCTAAGGGTCCTAAAATGTCGATCACAACCCGTTCGAATGGTGTTCCCACTATTGGCATTTCACCCAAAGAGACTGGGGGTGCCCGTTGCTTGGGTGGCACACGTTGGCACTGGGCACGATTTGACATACCTGATAATATCAGTATTTACTCCTGGCCACCAATAATGAGTGGTTATCCGTTGGTTTGTGGCGTTCTGTCCCATATGTCCGCTGAAGGGAAGAGAGTGCCCCATTTCTAGGATTTGGCTTCTGTACTGTTTCGGTACTAGGAGCTGGTTGTAACCTTGGTCAGGCTTGCCCGTTCTGCGATAAAGTACGCCATCCTTAGAAAAAATGTCCCCGTGTTGTCTGGGTTCCTTAGCCATGGGCAGTTTCCTAAAGCAGGGTGCCAAAGTAGGGTCCTTTTGTTGCGCTTCTTTAAGTTCCATAGGTAACAAATTAGGCGCAGGCTCCCGTTCCTTCTTGGTTTGCCCTCTTGTAGTTACTGCTGCCACAATCGGCTCTTCCGGTTTCCCAATAAACACGTATCTCCCGCCAAGTATGACTGGGTAGATGGGGTCATCCATAACAGCCGCTTTGATCTCGCCTCTGACAAAATCAGAGTGGATCTCCACCAGTGCGATGGGAAGCGCTGTAGGTGCATCACTCTTAGAGACTCCACAAAGTTCGACGGTCTCTCCTGTCTCTTGACCGGGTTTAACCAGGTGTCTGGCAACAATGCAATCATAAGAAAGCCCCGTGTCAAATAAACAAAAAGTTTGAGAACCGTTCAATGTAACAGTACCTCGCGTTGAGGGTGTATCCCCAACAGGTTGGGAATCACTGTCAATAATTCCGCCTTGCGAGACTGTTAGTAAGCATCCGATGCGTTTAGGCTCGGTGTGCTCACTCTGATCATTAGTCCCGTGCTCAGGAGTTCTTCCTTTGCCACCTTGTCCTTTCTGGCTGCGCTGCCATGAAGGGCGGTCGGGTTGATCAGACTGTTTACTGTGGTTGGGGTACTTGTTTTTGTAGAACTTGGATTTTTCAGGAGGGGGGTTTTGAGGTCCAGTTTCTCTGTGGTTATTCTGATTAGAAGCATGAGAAGATTGGTCTAGATTATTCTTTCGAAAATGCTCTTCTGTCGGTTTCCGTTTTGTGGCCGGTAGTTCAGCCAGCGCATTGTGATATCGCTCAGACTTTTCTAAGATGTCTTCAAGCTTTTCTGCACCCTGCTCAGCTAGAAATCTCCGGGTATCAGCAGACAAAGTGTTCTTTATTTGTTCTGTTATAACAAATTCCTCAAGACCTTCATAGGTAGAGGGGAGCTGTGAAAGCTCAAGGCACTTTGTCAAGTATCCCTTCAAACGAGACGAGAACTGCTGAAAAGTTTCAGAGCTCTCCTTCCTGCTGTTGCGAAACAGTTGCAAAAATTTGCGAGCATTCATTTCAAAGCGCTCCAGTAACGCTTTCTTCAACACATCATAGTTGTCTTGTTGGCTGCTTTCCAGTTTGGCGTAAACATCATACGCACTGCTTTTCAGCGCCTGAGAAAGCTTCATATTCCAACGCGACCTCTCTAAACCGTACAGAGTTGCAATTTTCTCAAATTTTTCTAGATACGTGTCAATCTTCTCATTAGGACAAGGGAAAGATTCTAGCGGAAAATACATAGCGGTGAGATGAGTAGATTGAGTATTAGAAGGATCAGTTAAGGAAGAATGAGGAGAAGACTCTCCATTGCTGGAGGTAGAGGCAGCACCACGACTTTGGAATTCTAGAGTTTTAAGAGCCAACTCATGCTGTCTCTCTTCTCTCTCCTTCTCATGCTGTCTCTCCCTCTCCTTCTCTTTTTCCTCATGCTGTCTCTCCTTCTCTCTTTCCTCATGCTGTCTCTCCTTCTCTCTTTCGTTCGCCCTGCGAATTTCCATTTCCTCATCCATCTTCTTCTGCTGTAGTAGACGGTCTGCTTCTTCCTTCCTCCTAGCTTCTCCTTTTTCCTCTTTAGCTTCAGCTGTTTTCCTCTCCGCGTCATATCTCTCAAGTTCGTCCCTGACAAAAGCTTTCGCTTCTTCACCATCCAGTCCCTCCACTCTCGCTTCGTCCCTGAGCAGTTGTCTAAGTTTAGCCCTTTTCGCCATTTCTGCCATAATAAGTCAGTGATGTCTGAGGCTTAGTCGAGAACGAAAGAAGAAAAAGGATACACTGGTTCCTACCACTTACGAGAAAATACCAAAACAAAAGATGATATACTTTAACCTGGGATACCTCCTCCAAAATATATAGTATCTAACTATCGCTGCTATTAATCGGCAATAAAGCACCTAATGCAGACGACTACGCCAAATAAATGGTAGTTAAGATTAATCACTAAAAAAATAAGTTGCTACAGTGGAAACAAAATAATTATTGCAAAAGTTTTAAGGAGAAAAAAAAATTCCCTTAATTTTAAGTCCACTAAAAGTACACCCCTGAAGTCAGTTAGGGTAAGGGAGGCAATTTACAGGACGTAATTGTCTGAACGCACTCCTTAGCTTAGCTCAAACACCTACTTCTTCAGAACCCTGTGAATGTTATACACTCACGAAACTTTTATATATTCTCAAAAAATGCTGTGGAAAAACAATTATTAATTGTGTGGTCAGCACGCCCAAAAACAGATCGATTGTCTAGGATAGCGGTTCCCAACCTTTTCGCACTTGCGTACCCCTTGGCAGCCCATTTCTATAAATTGTACCCTTAATATTAGCAAAATATTTGAAATTAATATAGTTGCTGTTATTCAAAATTTATAAATTATAACCAGAAATAAAGGGGCCAACCACGGGATTAAAAAAACAATGTAATAAAAAGGTGAACAAACAGTGCATATATTTTTACATTAAAAAAATCAGAAGTTACAATAAAAATTAAAACATTTAATTTATTAATAATAATAAAAACGTTGTTATTGTTAAAAGTTGAAATCACTTTTTATAACACACGTCAAGTGACCATGACAAATGTTCAGTGCAATCCTTGAGCTTGTTTTGAGGCACATAGTTTTTTTGAAATCAGGTTCAAGTGATGTAAGATACAGTCTCAATTCTGGACCTGCATTCAGTTTACTACGGTATTTATTTTTTATAAAGGTATAAGAAGAGAAAGCCCTCTCCACCAGCTCAGTATTTGTAAATGGCAACAAAAACTTAAGCGCCTTGTCGGTCAGCTGTTCATATTCTCTGCTGATGCCTCCCCAAAAGTTAATAAGGAATTTTCCTTTTGAATTCAGCTATTAAAGTAGTATCAGTCGAAAGTTCAATCAACTTCTCTTTTTCGTTGATTGATAATGTGGCTGCTTGGAAATAGTATTCTTCAAAGGGATTTACAATCCAGTAGTTCTCTTTTCCAGGTTTCGGAAAGTACTTCTCGAAAGATGATTTTAGCCCTTTCAAGTGTTCAATTATTTTCTCGCTCATTTCCTGGGAGAGGTGCAGCTCGTTCTCAGATAGGAAATTGTGCAGAGTTTCAAATACCTCAGGCTGGCTTTTTTTCAATACACGACCTCCAAAAAATCTAATTTTTTAATCATAGATTCAATTTTGTCTGAAACATTGAAGATCGTTACCGAGCTATTCTGAAGTGCCAAATTTAGTTTGTTTATTTGTAGGAAAATATCCGATAAGTATGCAAGACTCTGAAGCCAATCACAGTCGTGTAACTTTGAAGTAAGTTGGAAAGGATGGGCTTCAAAAAAAAAGTTGGACTTCATGTCTAAGTTCGAAACAGCCGGTAATGACTTTACCAACGAGAGAGCCACCTTACTTGTGTATGAAGGAGCAGGGTAGAATGAAGACTATTCATCTCTTCACACAGTGCTTTGAAAAGCCTCGAGTTTGTGAACTTTGACTTTATAAAATTAACCACTTTCACAGCTTCATCAAGAACGACTTTTAATTCACCAGGGAGGCGGTTAGATGCAAGGCTTTGCCTGTGGATGCAGCAGTGGCTACAGGTTATATTGGGGGGCTACCTTCGTGACCACGAGCGCGTAGCAGGAGTAGCGACCTGACATAGACTTGGCTCCGTCAGTGCATAGTCCACAACAATTAGACCAATTAATGTCCTTTTCTTTGGAAATAAGAATCAATAGCATGAACTATATCCTCACCTCTTGTAAGCCCGACAGAGGATGGACAAAGCAAAAGGTTTTTCTTCAACTTCATTTGCTTTTCAAATACCTCACAATAACAAGCAAAACAGCGAAAATTAGCAATATCTGTGCTTTCGTCAAACTTGAATAGTAAAAGGGGGGAATTTACTATTTTTAATTCTACTTATTATTGTCGCTTCAACATCGTCAGACATATATCCTGCATTCTTCGAGGAAATTGTATTGTTCGAAAGGAGGGATAGCGTTCATTTTGCGAACATGTTCCTCTCCGAGCATGCACAGAACGGCATCTTTTTATACAAGGGAGAAAATTAAAAATTCTCAGCTATAGTATGATTTTTACCCCACATTTAGCAATTACGATAACTAATACGGGGGTGGGAGGCTTCAACCGCATTTTTCGTTAATCTTTGTTAGCTGACGACAAGTACGATTGTCACATTCTGTTGTTTCGATTAGGCGATGAAAAAAATTGCGTGTTCCTTTTTTTCATAACTGGGGGTGTTTTGTTTGTAAATGCCGCAAGGGGGGGGTTATCGAAGGTTTTTATGCTACCATTGGATAATACTTGACAAACACACTACACAGTGGGGGGCTTTAGCACAGTCCTATCATCTCCTATAAACGAAAAACCCATACTTCATGTATTCGTCACTGGGTATTTTCTCATTTTAGCTCTATGTAAAAACTGAAGATCGTGTCTTTTCACTATCCTGCACCAAAGTCTTAGGCGTATGTCCTGAGGAAGTACTTGGGCGATTGATCACATTCCACATTATTGTTATCATTTTTTTTTACTGTGCCGGTTTTCAAACCACTGATCCATATCTGATAATCAACGAAATTGAACAATTAATCAACTTTAAGTTAAGTAATAAAACAATGGACAAAAAAAAAAAACTACTGGTTATAATGGGTGGAAACACTGTATTTCACTGTCTCTCGTTTGTAAAAATTTGGGTCAAGAAAATCGACCACTATTACTTCCGGGAAAAACATTAGGACGTTCATAGGATAGTGTGGAAGATCAAACAAGTCATATTTTTGAAATTGGAAAATATTCAACGGCACAACTTAAATCTCATAGTCATCATAATGAAGACTATTGTGTAAAAATATTGAATTGTGGTCACACGAAATGCCATAGAGTTTTTCCCACACAGTTCATGTTGTATAGTATAAGCGTTGAATTAAATTTCACAACTTTTGACTTGTCTTTTACACTGTTGACATATGTATCATTTTTTTTCCGCCATTACTCAATTTTTTTTTGCGTACCCTGAACGTCCTGTCGCGTACCCCCAGGAGTACGCGTTACACACAGGTTGGGAACCGCTTGGGTCTAGGGGGATAAAAAAAGTTTATTTTTAAAAGATACACAAAACTCACAAGAATCACCTCCACTCTTTACTCTATATCATAATACAGAATCATCTTTACGACGAGCTGATATTTGTATAGTCTCGTCTTTCCTATTCAAAAGTTCAAAAATCCCGATTTTAGATGAGACCCCATTTGTCGTAGATTTTTTGATAGGAGAATTAAGACTTGGGTGGTCTCTTCTGATTAGATTTGAATAAGTGATAGAGTCACATGGGTGAGAGATAGTAATAGAAATAGATTTCCCACGAGTCGGGATGGGTAGTCTGACTGTGATAGGAGGCTGTCTCTGAAATCGAGAAATTTTCTCTCTTTCACCTATCTTCTACGACAGATTTAGAGGAGTCAGACAGTACTAAACACATATATATATATATTACATATATATCATACCTATCCACTCACGTGCACGCACATTACAAGAACGACAGTTTAGACGTACAGACGTGGGAAAACTTATCACACAGATATGATTATATAGATATTCTAGAACGAGCTGACCAACACGCTGATTAAGTTTGAGGGCAGTTTTTAATTATCATCTAAAATCCCATCACAACACATAAAATTACATCAAAGCATATACCAAAATAGTCATAAAAATCAAGGAATTTCTACAAGAAATGATAGACCCACAGTTATGATCTTCCTCGATGCTGTTTAGCCCACAGTCCCGTTAGAAGAACGATGATAGCCCAAAGAGTCACACAGATACATATGATTTGGGTCTAATATTTTTCTTTTCCCCTTTTGAAGGTATGAACTGGACTTTGATAGCAGTATCTATTCTAAGGAAAAAATATAGTTTCAGCAACAAAATCTTGCATAAGGAAAGTTTACAAAGTGAGTGAATTCAAAAACGAAGATACATCACCTTCAGTCTTACTTTCACTCAGGTTCTTTCATCAGGCCCTGACTCACACAACCTTACCTTACAATTCGTGCGGTTGTTCGCCGTCTGGCGTAAGCCTTAGTGATAACACTTCGTTTAAATCTGTCTATTCTGTGGATGAAGCGGATACCTAGCTATGCTGATATTGGTTTCATTCCACCGTGTCTTGGAGCGTCCTCTTCAGGCGATCATTTTTCTTTACAGTTTAAAGTTAATGTCACTTATGCACGAAGGTATGAGTTAGGGGTTTCAGCGGGCTATCACAGTGTCAGTAACACGAGGTTATCCCTTAATTAGGTAAGATGACCCAGTGGACAAACTTCTCTCAAAGATAATCTTGGTTCACCACAACACTTTGGTCAAAATGAAAATGTAGAAAAGTTAATGTATCTTTCCTGTAAATTATTTCTCGCCACAGGCAGCATGTACGCATTAGAGTTTGTGAAGAAATAATGATCATGGCTCAAAGGCCCAAGTATAGCATTTATTCTTTAAAAAACCCGTTAGTGGATTGGTATTTCTGGTCTATCTCTGAAGGCACACGCCCTGTCAGAACAGGTGTTACTTGAAAAAACCCACGTGGTTAAAGATATAAAATGTTTATCGTTTCTCACAGGTTTGTCTCTGTACTAAACGCCTGGCAAACAAAAGTTGAGTTACAGCCATGTATTCATTGTGAATAAAGAAAAAAAACACATATGAATGAAATATTTTACATATTATGTACTCAATGATTTAACTTGCCATTTTAGAACTGCAAGCGTAGAGCTTGACTTGTACGTTTAAACTTTCCCCGTGAAATAAGTTATTATAAAAAATCAATTCCATGCATGAAATTTAGGAATACAAACGTATTCCGACAACACTCATGAGGCATCTAGCATTTATAAGTTACTTTAGAAAAAATTATTCTCGTACTGATTATTTAGCAGTTAAATTAAATTCATTATAGCTACATGATTTAAGACACTAGAAATTATATCTTATTCTGTTTTTTAACCACTGTAACTCGTCGACTAGAGAATTATAACAGACTTATTTTAATTCACTACTGCACAAAAGAACGAGTGTAAAATAGGCGATTAACACTTAATTCACTCACAAAATAGTAGCTACTTTAAATGTAATATTTACCTCAACACCGAACTAACGGGTTTTCACAACGAAACTAAGAGATTTCACTTATAAGTATTAATATTCAGAAGATAACGAAATGACCACGTCTACTGCAAGTGCGGAGAATGAGTGAAAATTGAGTTTCAAACTCCTGGTTTTATATCTTAAACCAGACAAGGGGGGTCCCAACTTATTTCGCAAAACGAAATAATCTCCCCTTTCCGTCTTAACACCAACGTCTGCTTTAGACGCTGCTCTATAACTGCCAAAACGTGCGTCTTCGCACCTTACGCCAAAAACTGGCCGGTGGAGCGTGAGAGTGTCATAGAAAAACCCAGATTATACGTCTCATTCGATGGCAGTTTACCTTCACACCTAACCTGACGCACTCACGCCGATGAACTACGTTGTGACAGGTTGAAAATGCAGACGATATGTCTGCATCTTTTTTCTGACTAGGAGACCTTCTCACATCATTAAATCATCCTCGTGCGAGGGACTGACATGTTAGGTAATCTACTGCGTTTTCTAAATGAGAAAAACGATAACCAGGCGAAAGTTTTGAATGTGAAAATAGGTAATGTTTATAGTCGCAAACGTTTTTTTATTACGGAAAATAATGCGAAAAAAAACACAGGAAAAAGGTAATAAAGAGTGATAAATAAAATAGAGGGACAACGGGTGGAAGAAAGAAAGAAATATATAGCGAAAATTTATTGATCATAATCTCTATGCGACACTAGAGATAAAACCATCAGATTTTCTTAACACAAAAAATCAGAAATACACAGATTATTTTAATGCCTCAAATGCACAAGATAGACGATGCTTACACAATCTTTTAGTGCAAAACTTTAACACAAGAAGCTTTGTGCT
>JAMPIV010015555.1:0-25110 GCA_024509875.1 Oreohelix idahoensis
GTTGGGAGGTGGATTTTTAACATTGCCAGTTTGAAAAATAACGTGTGTGTTGTGCTGTTTTCCCTTCCCTTGCAATGCCAAGTTGGCCTGTCGTTTTGTTGGAAGGTTTGAAGGTCAAAGTGGCCGGTTTTGATACAAAAGTTTTTTTCCTTCCTCAAGAAAGAAGGCCAAGTATAAGTACATACCGATTTCAAAAGCCAATTATATACGGTTGGGGGGGGGGGGAATTTAAAGGAAGGTATCAAGTTTGATGGCCCGGGGTTATTATTTTAACACTACCTGTTAACAACTCCTGCCTGTACTGTCTAGGAAGGAAGCTTTCAAAGTACCCATCGGTCCATTGGCCAGTTGGGGGGGGGGGAAGGCCAAGTCCAAGGATTGTACACTTTACCATCAATCGAACGTTTGGAACGTCTCTTCATTCATTCTCCTTATGGTAGGGACGCTTGGATTTTTTGTTTTTTCCCATTCTGCTTTTATTCTGCTTTTGTGGGGGCTGGACGGTTTTTGGATAAATAAAATAACCCATAATCAAAGTTTTAGGAAGTGGGGGGGGCCCTTGGTTTTTTGTTTTTGTGAAAAACTGTGGCCCTTAACTAACTTCTACTGAGGGGGGTCTTATACTTTCTACTACAGCTTCTACTTCTCTTCAACTAACTTTCTACTATTTCTAAACTAGAGTTTACTCTTCTGTGTATTAATTTTTTCATGTATTCTTCATGCTCTTCTAAGAATCCATGTACACATAAACACAGTGATACAAATGACACAAACTCAAGATATATGAAATCAACTGCGGCGGGTCTTATCTGACCTTCTTGGGGGGCTGTCTGGTCTTTTCCTTAGGATTCATTCTGTCTTCCACGTCTTTTAGGGGAGGTGGGGTTTTTATCGTTTCTGAAAATCGGTGAAGGGCGTTTTCTGTAAGGGGTGGTTGTGGTGCCGGCCAAATGTTGTCTTCCCTTAGATCATACACGGGGGGAACAATAGAGGTCGTATAACGTGAGAAGCGCGTTTATTCCTTAGGGTGTGACCTTGCAATGTTCCGATACTTTTTCTTATTTTTTTCCGTGTGGGTTTCCGATACTGATGACTGGAATTTGCAAGTTCGACCTTTCTGTTTGCTATTATTTCGTTGTTTATTGTAATGACATTTGTTTTAAAGTATTTTGTTTGTTTTTCGCGATTCGTTATTTATATATTCTCTGTTTTTCCTCTTTTACCTTTCTTTTTCTCCTTCTAGCATTCTAAAAAGGTTTTCTGTTTTGATTTGTTGTATTTGCTAACTAAATAACTAACTCTTTTCTAATATGTTTTAGTTTCATATACCCATTTATTGTTTATATAACAACACTGGTGGTGTTCGTTGTATTTTGTGATATCTTTCTCCGTAGATATCATCCACATATTTTTCTTCTCGTAGGATATTTTCATGCACCAATTTTTTTTGAATTTTCGCTTCTTATTTAAATTATTTTTCGCTTTTATCTTTTTCTGGTTGATTTCTTTACTTCGTCTAAATTTTTCGTATTTTGCATAAATCTGTTGTTTTGCTAAATACGAATTTTTTTGTTTATTGGTTTGCTTGTTACAATTTATTGTTATTTGTGTTTACCATTGTTATTGTTGTACATTGTGTATTGGTTAAACAGTAGTTAAAGTTTTTACACTTGTAGTAGTTTGTTTTTAGACATTGTGGATTTGTGGGCTTTTGCATAAGTTTATCATTGGGTATACTACATGATAGTTGTTAAGTTAATTCACCATTTCTTTATTGGTGCAATTATTGGGAGTGGGGTTATTCTTTATCCATACTATGCAAGGTGTGTGGTACTTAGGGAACGGCTAGGATGTGATTGAGTATAAATGATTGGAATAGTACGTTAGTGTGCACTATTGTTTGATTTTGAATGGCGGGGAAGTTTTGGGAACCTTATGATTCAAGGAGTATGATTTGAATTGATATTTTCCAAAAAAAAAAGGTTCCTATGGTACCACAAGGGTGGGGCTATTAGGTTGGTGTAAAAAGGTGACTGTCTGTGTTGTCCCCCACAGTGATTGGGTGGAGTGGAGTGGGTGAGTGAGTGTAAATGGGATTGTATTGATTAGTGTCTGTATGAGGGATGTGGTGAGGTGAGTGAGGATGGGCGGTTACACGTAGTCTGCGGTAACAAGTGTTTCATTTTAAGGACTTTGTTATAAAATTTTAATAATTATTGAACCATTTAAAGGATATTTTAAATTTTATTTTGTTTATTTTCAGGGTTTTGTGGGACCTTCAATTTTAATATATTTTACTCATTTCATTTGTCTAACCATGTTGAGGCCCAAAAAAAACTTTAAGTTTTTCTTTTTCTTCCTTTTTCTTTCCCGGGTCCTAAGCCCACCAAAAACCGTTTCCCACAGGGGCAGGGGGTCCAGGGGTGGCCCATTTTACGCCTAGGTTGGCGGGGTCTTCTACAAGGGGCACAAACAGGGGCAGTAGGTTTTTCTTTGCCATTTTTTGTTTTCCCATTCCCACGGACTAAGTTGGCGGGGGGGTTCCTTTTTAGGGCAATCGGGCCCAAAACAATCAAACAAAACCCCCCATTTGGGCCTGGTTGTTTTTTCCCGTTTAAATTCGGAAAAGTATTGGACTGGGCAAAAAAACGTGGGTGATTCCAGGCCCCCGTTGTGGAAGCCCACCTTTAATTGAGGCTGGGGGGTTAAAATTGCTGGGGGAAGGGGGGGGACTGGTGATAAACAGTTAGAAGGGAAATTTGGCTACTGGCCCCAATATGATTAAAAAAGGCCAATTTTGGGGAAAAAGCTCAACAATAAGAAAAAAAAAAACTGCAAATTCCTGGGCAAGGGGTGGGGATGAAATAAAAAGATTTCCCAAAATGGGGGGAAAAATGGGGAAAAAATACAAAAAAAAAGGGGTAGGGAAAAGGGGGCAGAAGGGCCAAAATAAAGGGCTTGGAAGAGAAATAAACAGGGCCTTGAGGCTTGAAAAACATGAAAAAGGAACTTGAAAAAAAAACATAGCTAGAGTGGCCTTGGAAGATAAAAAAAATGATTAACAAAGAAGAAAAAAAGGGGCAGAAGGGATTGAACAAGGCCAAATAGCTTGGTAAGGGTGGAAAGGGCTTTGAAGAAAAAGGGGAAACAGTTACCAAAAAGAGGAGGGGGTTGCTGAAAGGGAAAAGAGCCAAATGCAAAAAAATGGAGCATTTGAAGGGGCATAAAAAGAAAAAAAACTTCTTTTAAGGGCCTTTGGGAAAAAGGTGATGGACGGAAAATTTTAAGGGGTGGTGATTTGAAAAACTGGGGTTAGGGGGTTAATGCTTAATGCTATTGATGGCCATATAAAAAGGTCCTCAAGGGAATAAGGGGTGGGAGGTTGGAACTAATTTTGGGGGCACAACAAGGGCCATCTTTGTCACGGGCTTAATCTACCTTACCACCATTCCCAATCAGGGCTTTTTTTCCAATCGGGACGATACGACTTTTACTTTTAGATTTGGGGGGTGGGTCAGATTTTTGGAAAAAATAAAACACGTTTTCCATGTGTAAAGTAATGCTTTTCAATATAAACAAACATTTTAGATTAAAAATCTCTTTTGTGCCAAGGTTGTTAATCCAAATTTGTCCCCGAAAATAAAATACTTTGAAGGAGGTTTGATGGCCTTTTTGGGTGAAAGTTTTTGTTAAAAGGTCAATGGGTTAGGATGGGAGGGGGGCCTGGTACCAAGGGGGAAAACATTCTTATTGATGGTTTGTATCAGGGGGGGGCCTATTATATTGTGTTGAAAAAAAAATAAAAAATTGACCAAAATTACTTTGGGACGGGAGGGTGGGGGGGGAAATTCGGGCTTTTATAATTATCGGTCCTTTCAATTTTAAATAATTATTGTATGTTGCCCCAGACAAAAATGGGAACAATAATTAGAGAACCACAAAAACCCTGGTTGGTGTGGCAAATTTTTTTTCCTCTGACATTCCATTTTTCCAAAGGGGGGAAACACGTTTCTTTTTTACTTTTTTACCGATGGGTTGGAGGTGGTGAGCTGCGTTCTAAAGGAACAGGATTAAATATTAAAATAAACATTTATGAAGGGGGGGGGGACTTAATGGGGGACTTTAAATTAACACTTTAGAGGGGGGGGGGGAGGGTTGGACAAAATGTCCATGGTCATGTTCTTTCTTGGGTCCCAAAATTGGAAGTGGTAGTCTTTATTATTTTCCCCTTGCGTGTTCCTTGAACATTTGAAAACGGTGTAAACAAAACTTTTATAACAATATAAAAAGGGGGACAAATGGGAAGAATTGTCTTATGTAAATGCCCCAGTATTTACATACTAATTACTTGCCTCAATCCCTTTTTCCCCTCACCGAAAAAATATTTCCATTTAGTCTAAACGTCTTCTAAAGTAAAAAGTAAAGGTCTGCACAGTTGCTTTCGGGGGCTTCAGGCAAGCTCCTTATTGGGGGGGGGTCCAAAAACAACCTCTTAGTTGTATTAGATGTTCCAAACCAACAATTTTTTTGATAAGAAAAAAGTAGACCCGTTAGGTTTTTTACGGTCCAAAACAATTTTTGGGAAAAAATTTCCAATTTTTTCCAAAGGGGGGTGATTCCCTTCTTCGAAAAAAGGGAATTTGGGAAGGGGACGAGGGCTGACAGTTCCCCTTTCGGTTTACTTCCAAAACCTAATAAATTTTATGCCATTTTTCAACGGTAAGTGGGGATTTAGGTAAACCAAGAGGCTTTTTCCTTCACGGTAAATTAAAACCTTTTCAAATAAACCAAACCAAAATTTGATCCTTAACATAAATGGGTGGGGGGGTACCAAATAGATAATTAAATTTTTTATTTATAAATAGGGAAAGGGGGGTTATTTTAATATATAAGGAGGGAAAACACTAACAGACCTGTGGAACATTAAAGTGTAGACAATGGGTTGTTTGACTTTTGCCATTGTCTGAGGTATTTTTAATAAGTTTCCTCTGGGGTTAGAATTCCCAAAGCGAGGGAAACATTAAAAGAAGATTTCAAAAAACAAAAGGCAGGGGGGCAACTTCTGGCGTATCTTCGGTAGTTTCAAGATATGGGCTTCTTAAGTGGAATTTTTAATAAAAAAGTCTTTGTCAGGGGCCCAAATAAAAACTCCGTGTGCATTCAGGTTTTTCGGGGGAAACACATAAATTAAATACATCTGTGATAATCCCCAATGTCAAAATTGATGGTTCTTCTTTTCTGGGCTTATGGGACTTGACCTGAAAATACAAAAAAGGTTTTTTGCCCCCCCAATGCAACGTTATCTTGTTACATTTGTTCTTGGGAAAAACGGGCCGAAATTACCCCCTATATTGTCACAAGGGGCTTTTGAGGGGCCGGGGAATAGGCGCCAGGGGGGGCACTGGGTTTCTTCCTGGGTCTCTAGGGAGATTTTTGGGAAACCTCATGGACCATATCCTTGCATGATTCGGCAGTTAAATTACCGGGGAATGTTCACTCTATTGGACAAAAAGGCCAAAAAGAAAGGGGCGCAAAGGGGACTCTCTTCGGGGGGACTTTCGTAACGGAAAAAAAAAAAAATAAATACAATTTCCGGTCATTCAGGCCTTTTTACTTTTTGCGAAGTTATTCCGGAGGGCTGTTGTTTATTATTTGCACCTATTCCATTGGCTTGTTAGGGGGATAACAAGGAAATCGCCTTTGTTTGAATGTGCCGAATCCTGTAGGCGGGTACAGGGAATCCTTTTGTTTTTTCCCCCATAGGTGGTTTCAAACAAGTTTTCTTACCCGCCGGGTTTCACCAATTGCCAATCGTAGAGGAAAAATTTTCTACTGCTTTGTAACCTGGATCAATTCGGAGCCAATTCACCTTTCTTCGCAACGGGAACGAAGCGATATTTTTTTAAAGCCCCATGGATCTTCTTGTCTTCCTAGTGCTTTTTCCAATTGGGAAAAGGGGGGGAATTAATTTTGGGTCGTAATTTTTCACGTGGGGGAGTTTGAAGGGGGGGGGGTTTTAATCTTGGCTATTTTGTACCCCCACCAACAGCAGGTGGAATTTTTGCTTGCTTTGGGGGGAAGATTAAATATTACACCTATGGCAAAGCTTCTTTAAAATAAAAAATTTGCAGTTTAGTTTTACAACAAAGAAGCACACCAATAGCTCTTACTAAACAAAAACACCGGAAAAAAACTTCACTGAAAATTAGTGATAATGAAAGTTTTTCATAGCCAAGATTTAGGTTAACCACTTAGTTTAATTCACTCCAGTTCGGGGGGGGGACTTCTTTCATTTTCATAAAAAAATTTTTGGGCAAGAAAGAAAGATCCTTCTTTATATAAAAAAAAAAAAAAATTTTCTTCCGTTCCTTTCTTGCGGAAGGGGGGAAAAGGTGATTTCCAAATAAGGGATAACTATCCCACAAAAGAAAAAAATAGGGGAAAAAAATCTTTGGATAGCAATTGAAGGAAGAAAAAAACGGCGTTAAACTTGTTTATACGTATTGGTAACAAGGAGATTTTCTCGGATACTTTTACGGTCAGGGGCACATTCGCAAAAAAATTTTTCTTGTTCCCAAAGGGGAGGTATATTGGATGCCATGAGTGCTGTGACACAAAAAATATTACAAGTCAAACTTGCGGCCATTCATTTGGACTCGGCCCAAAAATTTTGTTTTTTTTGCTTTGGGGGAACATATGGGTTTTTTTTCCCCGTTTTTTTTTTTTTTACGAAAAGGGTCGAGGAGAGGGTTCCTTTGCGGCTTTTTCTTTTTGGGGCCTTTTGTTGTCAAATAAGGGGGGGAGGGGGGGGGGGGTTATATTAACATTTTCGTTTTTTACTGGCCGATCATGGGGGTATGTCAAGGGTTTTGTTCAGGAGGGTTCATAAAAAATCTAGAGGGAACCACGGGACGAAAACATGCTTTTGGGCCTATTCCAGGGGCATGCTGGACTGGTAAACATTCCTAATTCGGGGCCATTTCAGAAAAATGGGGCCATAGATATTATTGGTTGGCCCTTTTAAGTGGGGGGTTCAAGTCGGGGGCCAGAAGGGTAGGGGGAACATCAGTTTAAATCCTTACATGTGGGTCGATATGTTATGTGCACCCCACGTTGGCCCCAGAGGGCTATTCCCCTCTTAAAGAGCATATCTACTACTAAAGGATAATCGGCCAGATTGGTGTCTCTTTGGTTGATGTTTATTTTCTCGCTTGGGGGGTGTTTTTCCCCAGAGGAAATATTGTCAATAGGTGAAAGGACCATTAGGGGCACTCAAAAACTCATTTTCATATCATGACAAACTATGTCCACAGGTAAATGTTTCTCTACCTTTACATAATTGAAACGATCTCTCAGTAGTATCATTTTCTACTTCCATACCTATGTCTAATGGGTTTAGTTGAAGGGCGTCTGAATAGGTCTGAACGGACTCGAACTCAAGACATAAAAGACTTTGGCTTGAGGTAAGAAAGTTAAAACTGAAAAAAGATCAATCCTTCAAGATTGGGGGGGTGGGGGGACAGGGGGGGTTTTAACTCCGCGGGGCTCTCTTTTTTTGCCTATAGAGATACGGAAGGAGGGTCCCCTTAAAATGAATAACTGAACAACAGGGGGATTTTTTTTCTCCCTTTTGGAACTTGGATAATCTGGGGTCTTCTTTGGGCGCGCGTCCCACGCGGGGCGGGGGCGGCCCTATGTCTTTTATTTACACGATCTTCATGCCACTGCCGATGATATTAGCGATGAAAAAACTCAAATCCTCATATGAGTATGTCATTTTGCTCTTAGGGGGGGGGACAAAAAGAATCATTGAGGCATTGTAAGTAGCTAAGCTAGCTAACAACTCTGCTTCTATGAGCAAACTCTTGCTTCATCGTCAGGAAATTTGCTAAAAGAAAAGGAAGGCAAAAGGCGCAGTTTGCTAAAACTAAAGAATAGATGTCTTACGGACAAACTTTTGTCCAGGTGGGGGGACAAAAGCATTCGTTTTCGGTCAATTACTTATTCCTACTTACATACTCCCCAGTAGGGAAAAAAAAATAGGACTTTTCTATTGCATGGGAAAAGGTCCCGTACTTTCAATGGCAAATAGCGTCTCTCGGGATTTTCCGATTCCGACTTGTTGACTATGTTGTGGTCGATATCGGTTATTTGATTTTGGAAATGGAAAAGCATAAAAAAAAATCTTTCCACATAAAAACATGCTTTTCGGGGAAAATTTCACCGGTGAAAACGAACGTCCGGGGGGGGGATTCATCTATTTGCTGCCTATTTTCCAGGGCAAAAAGGCAAAACGGATGATGGCTCCTCCCCACCTCACGGGTCATTTATTATTTCATCCCTGTTCTGTCATGTCAGGAACAGGAATACCATCTTTTGAGGAATCTAACCCTTTTCTCTTCCCCATTGATGTTTAATTTCTTTCCGAACCTTTCCCAAGTTGGTATTTCCCATTTTTTTAACATTTCTTTTACGGAATGATTCTTTTGGGAAAAAAAGAAACGTTATAAAATGGAAAATAAACGTTTATTTTTCTGGTTCTTCTTTTCCTAATCTTTCTGGGTTTTGACGAAAACATCGGGGGAAACAAAAGTTTCTCGTCGATTTACAAAAAAAAAATAAAAAACACTGTTTTTCAGGGGGATGTTTCTCTCCACTGGGTGCGGTTTGACTGAAACAATCCTGGGGACCACAACCAGATTTTGTTAACGTTAGAAATGTCTTAGAAAAACATGAAACATTAAATTTTCCCTTACCGACACGAAAATATATCCAAATTATTGAAGGGTTAAGGGAGCCCTTTTTATTCCTATCCTTATTTTTCCTATAACCCCCACTTTTTTCAAAAGAAGTTAGCAGTCCGCAAGTGGAAAAAAAGGGAATTGGATGAAATTTTGGAAAGAAAATGATTCATTCAATTATAAAATTTATAAATTGGTAAAACCCATCGGGAACTTTCAACCATATAATTTCATTTTCTTTTCCATTGGTTTTTATTTGGAGGGGGAAGAGAAGGATTAAGAAACATACGAACGGTAAATTTTGGTTTGAATTATCGCACCAAATTTTGAAATCAGGTCACAAAAAAGTTTTTCGCAACAATGCCTCACGCTAAACCGGAGTTGCCTTTGTTAGAAGATTTCTACTGATTAAGGGGACTTTCTAAATTCTAGGGGATTTTCCACTAAAAAAAAGAAAAAAAAAAAAACCAAAAAAAAAAAAAAAAAAACAAAACAAAAAAAAAAAAAAAAAAAAAATCTAAAGGGTTATTGGCCAGTAGTGCCTATTAGCAGAGGCATAGCAGCATCATTGCCAAACCATCTCTTAATCTGGGCTTTTTTTCTACCACCTAGGGGGGGGGGTTCTTTTATTTCAATGGGAATGTTTTATTTGCCTTTTTGGTTTTCCTTCATGTGAAACGCCCCTGGCGTAGCCTAGCCGATTTTTCGACGCATGATGCCGTTCGAAGTAAATTCACTTCTCAACATCGGTTCGGAGGGATTTATGTCAAATCGCCATTACTTAGCCAATCCACATACGCTCTGTTCTCTTCAAGTTGATGCGCCTACACAAAGTGGGTCCGAAGTGGAAGAATTCCCTATTTAGGGTTTGATTGACTTTACTGACTGTCCAATACCCACTTCTGAACGGTAGGGAGAATAAATTGTTGGGGGGAACCAGCTGAATAAAATCCCTGGTCTTCAGTAAAAGGCTTTTTTGTTGGTTTTTTGGTGAAATTTCTTTTCCTTGGGTTCATTAGTTGTTTGGTTCATGAGGTACTTCTTGAAGATACATCCCCTAAACGTCCACTACTTCCAATAATTTGACAGCAAAACATAACCTTCCTAAACGAATCTACAACGATTAATTTTGCTATTTATTTCACAATTTGTTACAAAAATTCGTGAAGACCCCGGCGAACTTATCTAACTTTAATTCTCATTTCACTCATAGGTTTTTAACTCTTTTCCCCATTAATTTTCCCTGGGGAGGATCGTTTTATTTCCCCAAAAAATGGCATGTCTCTCAGTTTAACGGAACAGCAATTGAACACCACCCCAATAACCTATCTCCTTTTCCAAAACATTGTTGTGTGAAGAACAAAGGTTCGCCCATAAATTCTGGTTTTTTTCACGAACATCTCTGTTTCTGAAAAAAAATGCCAATTCTCCCACTAGGGGTCTCCAAAAATCCATAAAAAAAAAATATATTTTTTTCTTCTCCAAAAACCAACTCTTACAAAAAAAGTTAGGATCACTTATTACCTTACTTCTTGATAGGACTTTTTTCTTCGGAAGTGATGCTTCGATCATGGCACCTCTATCAACAGTGTTGAAGAAGTCGTTCGCACTAATATGGTTTCCGGTTGGTGTCTGAAAAAAAAAAGAAAATGCCAATCTTTCTATCACACTAGAACCAAATCAAGAAATATATTTTTACTATCTTTTCTTCTCCTCCCCATCTTAAGAAAGATTACATACCTAAACTCTTTTTGTTGGATAGACTTTTGTTCTTCGGAGTGATGCCTTCATCCCACCCACTGGGCACCCCCCCACCTCCCCTATGGTTTCAGGTGCCCAACAGTATATATACCCTCCCCCAAACCCTCCCCTCTCAAAGCTATCAGATGCGAGATAGCCAATGGCGCCCCCGAAAACACTCGCTGAACTAACTCACCCGTACCGTACAAAACACCCCCCCTCGCATCAGCATACACTCCCCGCTCTGCCTACAGCCTACCTCCCTCCCCCCCCCCCAGACCTCCAAGCACACCTCCCCCTGACTCGCCAGTCCTCCCCGAGTCCACTCGATATTGGGCTATTGCATCTTTCCAACCTTTTCACCCACTTCCACGGTTACCCCGCAAGTCCCTACCTACCCCGCTGCCGGTCGGATCTCCACATGCTGATCCCCGGCCCACCTCCTGCACCCATTCTGTATAGATCCGCCACCATGATTCCAACTAATTACCTTCCTCGTCCTACTTGCCTCTAGCCCACCCCTCACTCACCCTACGGACCCACGAGCACCAACCCCCTCACCACCATACCAACTTTCAAATATATAAACATAACATAATGTATATAGAGTATGTATTATAACAATCTGTCCATGTTCTACAAACAAAAAATAGTATCAGATGTGTTTATCAATTTCACATAAAAGTTTAATTTAATTTATAAGTTAATTCTGGCTGACAATCGTGTTGAGCTTCAGCTACAGAGTTATTTAGCTGTAAATTTATATCTTACTCAGCCTGATATGATATATACTATAAATAAATCTAAAAGCTATTGGTACAATAAGATATGAAAAAGGTCCTATAAAATTATCATCAAAGGTTTTTTTTTTTTTTTTAATATTTATCAAATTAATCTGTTGCAAAAATGTTGAAAATCGTATTATTTAAATACCATGTACTATGCTCTGACAAGATCAGTGTTTCACCATACGTTAACAATTCAAATACAAGATCATTTCTGAAACATGCAAGATAATTTTATAAAATCACGTTCCACAACATAACAATAAATTCATATAATATCTGTATGTTAATATGTAAAACAATTATGGTATCAAAATATGGGAAAAATTCAATTTAGAAAATAAAGTTACACTCAGGACTATCTATGAAAGTGACTATAACATCGTCCCAGTAAATGAGTTTGTGCATAGGGCTGGCAATCTCATCATGACAAAAACTATCCTAACAATTACAGCTGCAAAAAAAAATTATAAAGATAAATGATTATGATCCAAATTAGCACAGGTTTGTAACTAGCGTGTATAAATATAAACCGCTCACTGCATTTATCAAAAACTACATACAAAACATTACAGACAGACATGTTACACATAATCAAAACATAATAGTATACAAATGGCAAAAAATGCACTGATACATTATCGAAACAGTCATATATGTCACACACACAAAAAATATATATATAGCAATCAAATGATGCATAAAGATGAACATCATAATGTTTTAAAGAAATTACTAATATTTCAATACAACAGCATTTAATATACTATATATAGAATTGTAATTATATAGAATATAATATCATGTATGTAGCGGGAGGTTATTAAAATTTATTTATCTATATAAGACTCCCGGTATCTCATATGCTACCAGGATAGTATGCCAGTAAAGAGTTCTGGTCTTACAAATAATACCCCAGTCTTAGAAATAAGCACTGGTGTATGGCTATCATAGAAATAGTCAGACTGTGAAAACCCTGGCCAGTTGGTAAGAAGTTGTACCAGGATTTAAGGTGTCTCCTCCCTGTGATTATCTTATGATTACTTAATGTCTAGGGGATAATTAAAATGAACATTCACTGAAACCACAAATGTAAGAAGTGAATAATTCCTCAGGTACAGTTAAAATATTTTAATATTTACACTAATATTCTATTACTGCTAGTTGGAAAAGAGCATTAATATATATATCTAAAATTAATTCACACAATTACTATTATTGTCTATTTAGACTTCAATCATTTTAAACATATCACTGTTCTTAGTCCTCTGACTTTACATATAACTGTCATCAATTGACTGAATTTCTTACTGGTTTAAATTCTGTTTCAACTATTACCTGTTTTAATATATGTTGGTGGTCAGTGTCATAAATGGACACTTATCTGTGACTCTTGATCCTGCTGACACGGACTGTCCGTTGCATATATCAGTATTGGTAGACCCAGCACTAGGGATGCCAATGACCAGTTGAAGTTCACTCTTTGGGGTCCTGCACGTCTGTGGGATTGCCTCTGATGAACAACACAGGCTTCTTATACTTGACAGTCCGGTTTGAGTTATTTCATGGAACCTGAAACATCATGTCAGCCTTGGCTAGTATCTGGCTAGACTTGTAGCTGACTAGCACAGATGTCAGACCAGTCAGTCATCAGATGTCACCGTTATACAATCATAGTAAGTAAGGACATCATTTCAGTGATTAGAAGTATTAACATTTCAATTAATTGTAACTGACTAGCACATAAGTCAGACTAGTCAGATGTCAAAGTTATACAGTCATAGCAAGTAACATCATTTCAATGATACAGAATTAATATTAACATATCAGTAATAAACATCATCTGGTTTATTCTGCTCCTATACATCCTTTACTTATCTATACTTTGATCTTTCCAAACCATATCATGTACCAATTTAAATACTGATGCCACTCTTAGCATCTACACAAAATTAATACACAAATAAATAAAGTGAGTGCCCGACTGACCAAACGATCTTGTCGCTTTCTTCAGTAGTATAATTACATAGTTGTTGAATTGAAACTGGCTGTGGAACCCTCCAGTTTACCAACTGTAAATGGGCACTCAGTGGTGCGCTTGAACTAGGGAAGGAAAAGGCAGCGAGGAAAGGAACTAGTCACATAACCTTGTAAAAGCGGTATCTTCCATGATGAAGCTTCTAACACTTCATTTGCCTATGACAATCTTTGCCATGGGACTGCCCTTAGCTTCGTACGAGATCCAGCATTTAATATGATACATATTATCTTCATTTGGCTGTGGGGCTAGTTTTGATACGTTTTTATACAAGCAACAATCTTCCACCAAGCACATTTTTAAATCATATTAAAATAACAATACATTATATCAATGAATATTATACAGGCATATTTCGCGAAGATTATATGAACCTGAAATAAAAGAAAATATTATACACGGTAGTTATCCTAATTTCGCTTACCCTCAGACTTGAGACACTGACTGAAACTTCTGGCGATCCGCTCACACTTCAGATGGATTTAGCGTAGTGGCGTTCTCTGCCGTCAGTCTGTCTCAAACCTCTTTCGTTGTGTCCGTCTCTCAGCTTCTTCTTCTTCTTCCATCCTTAGCCACCAACCGGCAAAGCAGTATATGGCCAGTACGCCTAGTGGCGTCTTAGGGCAACAACAAATTGATCAATCTATTGCTGTTTCCACCACGCCCTTGGCGTCTTTGTGGAACAAAAACAGACCAAACAATCTATCGCTGTTTCCGTAATCAGATTGGTTGGCAAGCAGGTGATCAGCCCACTGTGCGACGTTTTTACGGGATGGGGTAAACAGCCCCATGCCCAACCCTCCTTAGTCGCTTTTTACGACATGCGTGGTAGGGTGCAGTGTTACTATTCTTTGCTCCCCTTTCGGGCCCCGGCAACACACAGGTGGTCTCTCAGTTTACCGATACGATATTGATAAGCCTAGGGCGGGCGTATCGGAGGGCACTGACGTCACAGCTCAAGACTCGGGTTGAAAATCTTTCCTGAACCAGCGATTTTTACCGATCTATGCGTTGACTGAAACTTCTCCTTTCTCATCCTCGGCTTATATAGTATCTATACTGTTCCATCTTATCTTGTTTTATACAGCCGATATATCTCTATATTCCTATCCATGTAATTTCCCAAACTGTTCTTTGTTGATTTTAATATTTAGAACAGAAGTGGGTTTACAGGATTTCAGCGTAACTGTGGGCACCCGTAATACGCATATATCTCCTTAAATGATAACTTCATACCGTTTCTTCTTATATACAGTTATACATAATCCTTTCCTGGACTGAAAGGTGAAATCCTTTTCTCAATGATTCCATTATGCTTTATTTATCATTGCCGATTGCCCTGTCTAATCGACATTTTGCCGATACGCCGCCATTTTGAAAGCGGTCGCCTTGTGACAATCGATCGGCGAATGGTCTGTAAAGCTACACGAACACGATTGCAATGAATTGAAACCAATTTTGCGACAATGTACTATACTAAAAAAAATCAGACGCAAAAATCTGCCGACGTCTTGTAAACATGTCCTGACCCTCAAAAGGTAACACATCCAATGCTCAGTTAGACGCTGTCAGGTTCCGCTTGAATACATACATACGAGCGCACAGGTGACCTACATTCTTCACCGATAATGTCAACAGGAGCGCTGACTCATCGCAAAGTCGAATGCTGCGAGACAATACAAATGAAAATCTCTATTATAATCATCTGTGAGATTTAATGATGAAAAACGGAAAGTCAATTTGACAATTACATAACCCTTTTTGTGGTTGTGCAAATTCCCGGCCCCTTTTTGCACCTTCAGCAAGCCTTCCTGTAACGTGTAGACACCACAGAAGACTTAGAGATAACTTGCCCGCAACTGAATGTCGTCACTGCGGTAGGCTGAAAAATACTACATTCACAAGAACGAGATACTCTCTTAAGATTACAAGCATGACAAGCAATAGTATTCAAGACCTTATTACCCTTCTTATTACATTGATTGTTAATAATTTTGCTCTCATGTGGAGCATAGTTAACCTGGTTGCGATTTCTAATATTGCTGTTGAGAGCATTGTTATTTGCTCTATTGCAATAGTTGTACTGATTTAAATTCCAGTTAGCACAGTTGCGATTAACATCTCTTCTTAGATAACAATGTCCACTAGATAGAACTTGCTTTTTTGCAGAAAAATTATTACCAGATTGATAAACTTTCATATAATTATTTCTTTTATAGTTTCCAAAACTCTTAGGATCAAAATGTTGAGATCTGTCAAATTGTTTATTGTTTTTAGGAGAAGAAACGTTACCATATGAAGAATTCCCTTGGTACTTTCTAACCTCAGGGTTATGTCTCCTATTAAAACTGTTTTTTTTCTTTGCTTGTGGCAATCTGTTTAACAACTGGGTCATACTGCATGGACTGGGTATGATTAGTAGTTGGTTTGATAGTCTCTTTATTGTTTTTCACAACATTTGTTTCATTCGTGGAACAAGGAGTGCTATCTTTATTCCCTGTTATCAATTTACCAGAATTTTCAATAAATACACGGTTGGTTTTTAACACCCTGACTTGAAATTTATTACTGTTTTTTCGTTATCTACAGGACTGGCTGTTACTGTAGACTTTCCTTTGTTTGTCTGCCGCCAGTAATAAATATTATTGGAAGCATCGGTATTGCGTGGAAAGTTATATTTTCCACGAACAGATCTATGTCCTCTATCCTTGACCTTAGAATCCGCAAAAAGTGTATGAGGCTGACTTTTCGCTTTAGTGCTCTGATAATAAGCAACTTTCGGTCTATCATTGTCAACATTGACAGAAGACCACATTTTGCTATTCAAGACAATGTCAAGCAGGCCATCTACTCTTCTTCTTGCTTCTGCAATCTCAATGACTTTAAGTGCAATCTGTTCACTTAATTTTTTATTTAAACTTTCAGCTCTTAAAACTTTGCAGCTTTCCTCTGCTAGTAAATTTTCAATCTTAGTGACCTTCTCTTTCTCAGCCGTCAATTCTACTAATGTCTCTTTCTCGTACTGTTCTCTATTTGCTCTCAACTGAATCAACTCTATTTGTAGTGACTGAATCTTAATATCATCATTGTTATTTATAATCTCGTTATTCTTCTTGGAGGTACAGTATTCATCTCCTTAATTTCATAACTGAGAATCGCATTATCATCCATCACATCATGAAGCATTTCTATATCAGTCTGTTCATGTTCATTGCTCTCAGTTGTCAATTTCTCATACATCTGTTTATTTTGTTGCGCCTCTTGTGTAATATTTTCCACCTCAACTTGCTTATCTTTCATCTGACCTTCCAATTGCTTGATCTTTAACAATGCTAAATCCAAACTTGCTTGCACACTAGCAAGTTCCGAGTTTGATTTATGTAATTCACTTGTAATTCGCTTCTCATCTTCTAATTTCTTTTTCTGATCAACAGAAATACAGTAGAAAATTATCTTGTGTATACTCCTCATTATATGATCATGTATAACATCCATATAGTTGTACAAAAATCCACGAAGGTAATTCTGCAATTCTGCCAAATCCTTAGCCATCATTAAGTGAGGATCAGACTGAAAGTTATCCTCAGAGAAATGTCTTATAGACCATGATGCATTAGCCAAAAGTCTATCCATCACATGGTATTCTAGTTCTGGGCCATTTAATCCCTGAAAATCTCTACCTTCTTCACTTAAACATTCCAACATAGGCCTCATATCCTCAGGATCTGTATCACAATCCATAGTGATTTGTTTACTCAGTCAACTATATATATATTAATTAATTTTTCACCTCAACAAACCAATTATCTTTCTAAGAAATTGCAATTATTTCTTAATTACTGTATCATCAATTCCTGTACATAGCACCTTTATATAACCATACATTACTCATATATCAACATATCCTACAATCAATCGATATAGTTATTGTCAACAAAACGACAGTTATCAACAGAATAAGGAATGTATAGTATAGGGAGGCTTGCTGACATGCACAAAGTTGCACAATTTACACACAACAAAAAACACTTATCTGTAAATAATTTCGTCCTTTCTGCCAACACACTGGATATCACAAATTTCTGCAGATAAAACCACTCCACTGCAGAAAGGTACTAGCAATAGACTTTCTTCTCTTCAGGTCCTTGCCACAGCATAGCATGTGCTCACAATGCATAAGATGACAGGAACCAGAGTATAGCAACTCCGCAACTCTTGATCTGAGGTATACGTGCAAACGGACTCTCCAAAATACTGCACATATAGCTGAACCTGTATATGGAAAGACTGGAACAAGCACTGTAACTATTATGGCATAAATGTCGCTGGTATCGATCAAATCTTGAATAATATAATGGACTCTTGTAGTCCTCCTTTCACATGCCAACTGATAGCGTTGGTTTGTTGATACACACGCCAAGATATGGGGATGGATAGCGAAGCCAACTGCTACCTGTAAACAGTTGAATACTAGCACGGATAAGGCGTGCGTCGTTTTCTTAGATCACACACCACACAGTTCATCAACGCGAGTATCGTAGGTGTTAGATCCCGTTAAATCTGCAAACCACCACTGATAATATCTGATTTATTTTATCCTTCCACTGTTAATATTTCCTCTTTGAAGACTCACTGTTAATATGCCACTGATAAGACGTGCGTGGTTTCTCAAATGCGCCACACAGGTCTATTTTTATGGATATGGGTTACTACTGTCATACCTGCTATTATCTTACCGAGTTTAGAATGTTGTAGTGAGTGTGTGTAGGTACATTCACACACAACACATGTACGCACATCAGAGGCATGGAGCTATGAAACTACAGGTGACAGTTAATGACGGTTTATTACACCACAACACGTTAACATCGAACACACATAGTCAAATTACAGTTCACTTCTCAATCAAATACACCATATCAATGGCCTCCTTAAAGATACTCCTCAGCGAATCTTTCAAAGTCATACTAACAACATCAATGGCCTCCTTAAAGATACTCCTCACATCAGCGCTATAATATAATAATGGATCCTTTAGCAAACCGACATCATCGCCGTGCTAACCACATAAATGTCCTCCTTAAAGATACTCCTCACATCAGCGAATAATATAATAATGGATCCTTAAGCAAACGATTATCATCACCGTGCTACAATATAAATATGGCCTCCTCAAAGATACTCTTCACATCAGCGCTATAATAATCTAATGAGTCCTACTAGCAATTTCTCACAAGACTGCACACCCGGCAGTTTGCAATACTCTCGCCTTCACTCATCTCAGCGCGATTATATAACAATATAAGTTAATGGATCCTTACATCTCAAAATACCCACAATACTGCACACCCGGCAGTTTGCAATAATCTCGCCTATCATCATGTCTTCACATATCAAAATTATCCTCTCTCAGAAAATAATGGCCTACACAAATCATGGCCTCTTATCTTCAGCACTGTACAGGCATACCATCGAAAACACACAAGGGAACCACTTCGGTCCATGCCCAAAAACTTACTGCCCCAAAACTGACTGCCCCCCGGGATCACACATTTCCCGCCTAAAACAATCACGAGACTCGGCTGTTTACAAAACACAGCTCAGTCCACACATCTGCACGGGCTAGCCACAAAAAGCTAAACACCCGTAGCTTAAAACAGTTCAGAGTGCATACCTCTACACAATTGAACTGACCAGCGTTCACACGCTTTCTAACTTTCGAAACTTCTCGAACATACGAGAGAATTCCCCTATCACAATCTAACCTAACATCAAAGACAATCAAGTATTCAAGCAACGTAACTCAAAATCTAATCTGTTTACCAAGCATTTTTAGGATCACTTCCTTTCCATAAGATCTACTCTCTACAGCTACCTACACTAGTGTATCAAGATTCTTGCCTTCCAAGAAAACAGCATATTCCCTAGGCCCCTGCATCACGTCCTGGAGATCCCTAGTCATCTCATTGAATAGTTATCGCTCACTGTAGGCTTCTCCCACTAATTTGAGTAGCTGCCCAGGGCTGGCCTTGGCTCTGCCACGTATCCTTAATTCCCTAGTTCCCTATAGACCATGGGTGTAACATTATTCCAGATAACGTCTACCTAATCTTCTGCAGAAAAGGGCGCTACCTTCCACACGGCCTCTACGTCTTTAACAAACTCTTGCCAAGTGGGACTTGCCTTTGCACCAAATCGCCTTACCTCTGGCACCGTCACGTTTACTACTTTCACATGCACATTGCTCTGGCCCTCACTTTGCACTACTGATGCACCCATCACTGGTGTTGGATCTGCATCCTCGCACTCCCCTCTGCTCGGAACACTTGTACTCATTGAAGCCAACTTGGTGCAAGACCGCACTGCTTTGTGTTTACAATATTTGTTCGTTTGCTGTTTGCTCGGTGTCACTGTCTGCTTATCGTACCGACGACGCCAATTGTGATAGGGTGGGCAAGATGATGATGATACTATTGTGATATGTGATCACTTTCTTGCACACCTGCAACCGACCCGATAAACAATAAAACTCTGATTCTAAGGCAGGGGCTGTATTTATTCATACAACCCTGTCAATGACTACAAGCACACGAGGCAAACATTAAACAAATAAAATAAAGCAAACAAAACACCCAGCCAGTGCTCAGTTGCTAATCTGAAAGTGTTCAAGGCATCTACAGATCGACTCTGGTTTCTTTCTCTGCGTGTCTCACATCTTGCGTCTAGCGCTAATTTCACCAAACTGACCCTTCTCCTGCGTCAGACTTTTCACATGCCAGCGATGCGGGCTAGCGCCGTCGCGGGGGCTAGCAGTCACGTGGGCTGCGAGCACATCGAAAATATATAGGCGTTAAACACATAAATATGCCATGAACTTGAGGGGGCCTCTGGTTTATTTTTATGGAAACATCACACACACTTTAACGACAATTCTGTCTCAGTTATTTCAACGTTTCCACGAGAATTTAACTGTCATTGTAATATTTTCATTTTAAATTGACTTTTTTATATTAAGTAGCTTTATTGCTTGAACTCTCTCTCCCTCTCTCTCTCTCTTTCTCTCACTCTCTCTTTCTCTTTATCCTTCTTTCTATGTGCGTGAATGACTATGAGTAAATGTACTTGTGTATGCTCAGTTTTTGATTGCGATGATAATATCAATTAATCCTGTCTGAAGTTGTTAAAATTTTAATTTTAACTTGTAAAGCGCTGAAAATTGTATTGCAGGGCAGAAATGTAAAACGGCAATTATGCCTATTTCTTTACCCTGATGAAATAAAGATTTACTCGTTCGTTCATGACATTTGCGTAGTTTTCATATTCGCTAACAAAGTCACGCATTTTCTCTGGCTGTCCGACTCTTCTTGTAATCCACGCCTTTGTTTACTTGACATATCAAACGAGCTTGTTTACCAACCTTCGCATCCTGTCATTCAAAGCAGGGGGCGAACCACGTTCCTTTACTCAAGTTTCTCACGCGAGCTGAGCTGTCAGTATTACGATGACGAGCAGATTGCACGTGGAAAACACCTGGAAGATAACAGCTTTTGAAGTTTCTCTATAAGGGGAGTGGGGGAGGGAGGGGGGCCAATCCTGTGATGTTCGTACATACAGAGAGATAATCCTTTGATATCAGAAGCGAACAGAAATCTCGGGAGGAAAACCGTTCCACGAGTTAAGTCTCTGTTGTCAGGTAGCAACGCCAAACAGAGCGACCGAGGAATCTTTGATCGGGGGAAATTAGTTAGCTGAATTTCTGCTATACACAAGACGTGTGAAAATTCACATCCTATAGAGATCATCATAATCCGATGGTATATATATACCGCGTCTTCTCGAAACCAGTTATCAGTCATCGCTCAAAAATCTTGAATAATCTAAGCACGTTATTTTAGAACCACTGTAGCTATTGTGTTTATATATTCGTGGGTATTTTATTCTGATTTTTTCTGGTAATATAAATATGTGCTTAAGCATTAAAGGGTTAAGTTACCATTATAATTCACAGTGATTTTGTAGCGTTAAAATTAGAAAAATAAACAATGCGTAGCTATTTTGTTCAGATGTTTCAGTAATGATAATTTAATCACCAGCTTTACCACACCAGAAGATACGTCTTAGTGACTAATGCTTTTTTTAAACTGCGACTATAGTAACAGATTCGATTCACGTTTATTTCATTCTGTGTAATTGTAGTAAGTGAATGTTAGTTATATCAGACGTCGACAATTCAATAGCTATTAACAACAAATTGAAATTGTGCTCTGATGGTTGACCGTAGCGGGCGGGGGAAAGGCTGCATGCCTCAACCAAGCCCGTGCTCGGTAAGCGACGAGCGATAAGATAAGTTAGTGACACCGTGCATTTTAACGTTAATCGGGGACTGACGGAGAGGATGAGAGTTAAGATAAGTTAGTGACACCGTGCATTTTAACGTTAATCGGGGACTGACGGAGAGGAGGAGAGATAAGATAAGTTAGTGACACCGTGCATTTTAACGTTAATCGGGGACTGACGGAGAGGATGAGAGATCGTCTCGTCCCCTTCCGTGTGTATAGGTAAAGACATAGAAAAGTAGCTTTTTTTTAAAAAATGCTTATCTATTTCTAGATCAACGGCTACCAATGGTTCCTACATTGTTTCTACTTATACGTTGATTCTTCTATGGTTCTACTTTTGGGTCTATTATGGTCCTTGTTTCTTCATCTGCTGATTGATTAAAGTTGTTCTCTACGTAGCTTACGTGTCTTCAAGTTCAGTTGTGAACAGGACCGGTCAAACAGGCAACAATAAACATTTTAAAGTAAAGTAAACTGGATTCATTAATACCCACATATTTATTCCATTTTATCAGCCTATTTTGGCGTACCAAAGAAAATATTAACATCTAACTTTTGACAGACGCAGCACCGGATTTATTCAGGAAAGTCGCGCTGTTTCAAAAACGGCACTCACGTCAGAGTCAGCCGATAGGATTTATCATCATCATCAGTTATAACTAGTAACAGTTCTCTTTTTCCAATCAAATGTGCTCAAAGGACTAGAAATATTTGCTATTGTTTACAGTGAACACAGATCGCGGAGTTTTTCTTCTACATTAACTATCCAATGTGACATTAGTCCATCTGATAATCAACCACCAAAATTGGCGTCCCCTCATCGAAATCTTATTTGTCGTAGAGGAATGACAGGGGTCAAATTTGGAAGAAAAAAAACACTGGAAGTTATATGCAGGATACTCATATTCTCACAGGATATATCAACCAGATTAGGTAAGGGTGAGTGAGTGGCCACTGTATATCAGACAGAGAGAGTGAATAATTTTCTTAGTTACCTCATCTGTACCATCACTGGTTGTGCTTACATATTGTTTACTTACTGAGTAACATTTAGTAGAAACTTTGTTCTTGTTTTTCTCCATAGTCTATACGGAAACCTAGTGTTAAGATTTTAATCCTTTGGGGTTATTAACTGGTTGTTTCCTTATCTTCTCAACGAGGGGAGGGCACAGGTAATTCTGTTAATTCTCTCTCTCTCTCTCTCTCTCTCTCTCTCTCTCTCTCTCTATATATATATATATATATATATATATATATATATATATATATATATATATATATATATATATATATATATATATATATATATATATATATATATAATTCTGATTTTGTTTGATCTTGCTTAATTTAGTTGTTCGATGTTGTAAAGTTTAAATGATAATAAACAACATCGTCTCAACTTTAGTTTAGTTAGCACTTTGTGCCGGTCAAAAATATAATATTATAATATTGTCACTATTCTCCATTCAGAGAAAAGCGTGTTATACATATTTACTGACTTGTTATGAGCCTAGCGTGCCTTTATTTATCACATATAAAATGTAACTGCATATTTCTATAATAACAACATACGATATAAACATTTTTTTCAAAATTTAGAATAAATTGTAATTTTTCTCTCTGCTACAAAAGTGCTAAATACAAAATTATATAAAGTAACTGTTTAATTTTTTTTTTAGTTATGAATAACTTGTTTGCACATATTATTCCCCTTGTATTAAAAATTACGTCCCTTAGATAAAACGCATAAATGTATCTTAACGTTTAAGTATGAGGGAAATAACAATGCGATGTAGTGGAACATTGATAAGAGTTCCCAATGTCAATGTCTGGTTGTGTAGCAAATACAGAAAGTTAGTTAAAAGTCAATGTCTTGACATGCTTCTTGTATATGTGGGAACTAACTTTTGTCCCCCCCCCACCCCACTTCCTTTCTTTTTTCTTCAATGCGTATGGAATTAATACTTGCCTAGTTTGTATATGTAACCCGCCAAGCACTCCACGGGAGGCAAATAACAATCATTAATGTGATTGCCATAATAAAAAAATCCTAAATGTGTTGCACTGTTGCACGAAAGTGCTAAATGTCTCTCAACTGGATTAAACTTAATATTGAACCCAATCTTGCGTCGCCCCCCCCCCCCCCCCCCCCCTCCACCCCCTCCTCCAACCCCAAAATTAAAAAAACAAAAACAAAAGGCAACAACAGATCAAGTTTGAAAGATGTGTACAAGAGAGACATGAATAGATAAATACAGGATTCTGGGAGGACAGAGATGCTGATCGCAGCAAGTCGAGATGCTCCCTACGATTATGCGAAAAGAGGCTCTTATTCAGACACTGGGGAAGTGTGACGGGTCCGTGGTGTGGTGTTGTGTGTTGCGGTTCCTTGGTTCTTCTATTATTTATTGAATAGTAAAGTCACTCTCTAGACGTAGTTAATGTTGGTTATAGGTGGTTAGCTCTGACCATCAGAACATCCCTTCGACGTTCTGATTTGCATGTTATATAGTAGTTGATTTCCCTTGTGGGAGAGTTATCGTGCTGAAAAAGGTAAACACCAACAGCTGTAGAAAAGAACCCGAAAACGTAAATAAAAGATCAAGCCTTCTGCTCTGAGTCCACATGTATTGAGGTTCATACAAAACGATATCCGACATTCACAAAACTTCATGTACAGTTCAGCATAACAATGAATTCCAAATAATATCAGTAAGTATCCGTCCGTGTCAAAACAATATGTCAAATGAACATCGTGGCTATATACGTGCGCTGTTGTAGTCAACAGCCAGAAATGAGCGCATGAGTTCTTGACAGCTACAATTTGAATCATAAGACGATTCTCCTTCCATCATTTAATTTAATTTAATTAATCTCATACTTAGATTAATATCCGAACTGACCCTGAGATCTACATTGATTCATATATACATATAGGCTATATATTAAGCCTTTTTCCTTGGAAGGAATACACGACACGACTTTCTTGCTTGACGGATAGCGTAACAAGGGCCATGTAACCAAGTCACCCAGCGTGACCTTCCCAGCGCGAAATGCGTCATAATCTTAGCATATATTTCGCGTTCACTATACCGTAAAATATCGACATATTCTATAAATGTTAATGACCCCTAAACGTTGCGCACGGGTAAACCCCAGCAGACGCCGTCATTTAAAATAACACCGTAACAGATTTCCTGTCAGACCGGGGGGGGGGGGGGGGGGGGGGGGGGGGGGGGGGGGGGGGCGGGGGGGAAATCTATTAGATAGATTTAGATTTTTTATTTTTTTTTTGAACAATATCAATAAATTATCAAAAATTTATAAATTAATCATAAAGGTATGTTTTCAGGCACTCGTAAGAAATAAAGAAGTAGAACACTTGGACAACAGAAAAACAACAGACGTGAGTGGCTTACCCAGGGTTCGAACCCCGTACCTTCCGTACGACAACTCAGCCTAGC